>JABYQR010000303.1:0-54812 GCA_022592445.1 Cytidiella melzeri
TGTCTCATGACTCCTTTGTAGTATGATTGCATCTTTTGTTTCATCACGCGGACACTGCCTCGTTGCCATCTTCCTTGTAGAAATAAGGTTGGGAGAATAGCACATGTTAAATTGATTGATTTCTAAAAACAGTATTACAATAAACACAACCAAACATTCCTTGAGACCCAGTATGTCTTCTGCTCTCCCAACCGGGGACAACTGGGTAGGAGTCTGGTTCGTCCTAATGAACACTCGCACAGCAACGGAAGAATGTACCATGCTTATAGCAGACATGTAGCCAAGTTCTTACACGCTTATGGTGCTTTCGTGGGCTCAGAATTACCTGTGCGAGCCACGATGCAACGCGTTGTCGAAGCCACCATTCTGTCGAAGAGTGTATACATTGACGCGATAGCTGAGTAGTACAGCACTACGACGACGTTTTCTGCTTTGGAGAATAACCTTGACCATAACCTGAGGATTCAGCGAAAACTATGGAAACAATAATGAGGATCCGGAGACACCACAACGACGATGGAGGATGAGCGGGCATCGAACAGTGGTGGGATGGTGTGAGGGTCGAGTCCGAACCCGTGAGCGTGATTAGCGATAGCGATGTGAAATACAGGGTTAGGGAAAGATACATAGCAAAGATAGCGCAACAATGAGATAGCGAGGTACATTGCGTTTCGTGCTCCTTCAGTGCGAGATGGTGGGGGACTAAGCTACAATTGGTATATTAGAGACGGTGATGCGATAGCCTCATGATGGTGTCGTTCTCCTTGAGAGATGATGGGTAGCCGTTGCTTGCGTACAGCAAGCAGGCTTTAACAGTTGTTGAGAGCGTGCTGTGAGTCGTAAAAAAATCATAGAAAGCAGGAAGTCGAGGGAATCGAAGGTGGGTGTCCATGCGTCGCGGGGTTCAACTAGGCAGTCAAGCGCGAGCGGACTCCACTCTGCCTGTCGAGGATCGAGGGAGGAAGAGATGCTGCCAGTGGAAGAAGGGAATGATGTCAGTTATCGGGAGGAGTGGTGGAATCCGAGTGGTTGCTCACCAGATCAACTGGATCTCAGTCGGACGACTCATCCTCCGAGTCGGAGGGTAATTCAATGAACCGTCCGTCCTCGCTGGGAGTATCCAGAACGTGGTCAAAGTAAGGCGTTGGCGGTCCAGAAGTACCTGACTCGGAGAGCGTGCTTGGGCCAGTCGACTGTCCCAGGTCTGCCTCAGACATCACGTTGGGTAAGAAGTCCAACAACCCCGCTGAGTCAACGCTTGCGTCAATGGCAGCGACGTCCCGTATCTGTTGCGGAACACCACTTTCCTTCGCCGGCTCGGGAGACGAGGACCTACGTCGCTTCTTCGGCCTTTCCGAGCTCAGCAGAGCAGGATCGATCGTTAGGATGTTCGCGCTCGACGAGGCATGGGAGACTTGACTCTCATAGCCCTCTGAGCCCCAGGTATTCTCGGGTGCTGGGAAGGGAGCTGGCGGGGCACTGTCCATCGGCAACATGGGGTATTCGATGTCTATATCCTCGTGGTATCCCTCTGGATCCCGGCGCAGGGCCTCCACTTCATCAGGCACAGAGTGCCATACGCCTCCTAGGGTGGTGCGAAACAGGAACGCCCCGTCTCCGGATTCGAAGTACCGAAACGGCGCTGCTGCTCTCTCTTTATACCTGGGCATGCCACTGCTCAGATAGAACGGCATTTTATACGGGTCTCCAACAATGTTCAGGTAATACTCAACAAGTGGCATGGCACACTTTGAGAACCTTTTCCGCAGACGCAGACGCTGTACTCCTCCTTCATCGACTAGTACGAGATAGGGAGGGAGGATACAGATGTCGGACTCTGGATAGAGACACCAGTCTGAACCCTGGAGAGTCGTTCAGTTGAATGGCCACACAGGACATGGTTGAGCAGTGAACGTAATACTTACGACTTGATAACCCTTGGAGGGCAGCACACCAGGAGCTTGTGACGGTATCTCAGGGAAGAAAGGACGCGTAACTACTGGGCCCGAAGGACCAACAGGAAGTTCTTGGGACTATAATAGGTATCCTACGCGTGAGCGGCAAGCCCAGAAGTAAGAGCTGAAGTACATACCACATGACTACCGCTTGGTTGTGCACTCGGCTGTGCGGCCACTTCACCTGTCGAATGATTCTTTCTGTTGTGGTTTCTGTTCCTTCTGTCGACGAGCTTTCTGTTCGGAGGAATAACCACAAAGGTAATACCATTGTCAGCATTCTTCTTGGCTCTGACCGCACGTGGTGCGGTGGTGGCCGACGAGCCCTGGCCCGCGGTAGGTGGCTCTGTACGCTGGGCCCTTCCCTTGCCCTTGCTTTTGGCCATAGCCGTACTCGGTTTGTCCGTGCTGATATTGAAGGGAGGGATTCGAGTTTCTCGAGGTTGAACAGCGACCACGACGACCGGGTACGAGGACGATTGCGAGGACGAATGGGAGCAGAAGAAAGAGGCGGGGGAGACTGTGAATCACTCGACAGCTGGATGGTTCCTCGTAGATGCTGTTGTGTGGGTACGGAGGAGGGGAATGTGAGCAGAGATGGAAAGGCCACACGACGGTTTGCACAAGAGACAGCGTGCAATGGGTTTCCAGCGGTGGTGAATATAACTACGCGAACAATTGCGGCAGTAGATGGGGTCAGTCGCGCAACACCAAGGGTGCTCTGGAAAGCGTTGTTATTGAGTAAGGACGACGGGTGTGGACGGTGAATGACGAGAGACAGGGAATTGAAACCGAGGGTGGGTGGTGCTAGAGGTCGCGCGTCAGACTACCTTTCCAGAATGACCCACGATTGAACTCCGACCACGCGAGCACATTCGGACACCGCGACGCGTCCTCCTTCGACAATGCACTTCTCCTCTGTTCCTCGCTCTTCTGGGCTACCACTCATTCTTCTGACGCGACCATCTTCAATTCGCTGGCCAGCTTTGAGCTCGCAGATTGCAATACCGGTGCCACTCAACAGATGCGTGAACACGCCAGCGCCAAACCACGGACAAAGACCAGTGTTGCATGGCTTATGACCTGCACTCGACGCGACATGCCACGTCGACAGCAGTTAAAAGGCCTGAATAACTGGAAAAGAGTGGAGAGTGAGTTTAGAAGCAGCTGTATGCTCTCAAAAGACTCACTGAACGCTGATACATGGCACGCACAGGCCGTGCTCGAAGCACAAACCAGCATTTCTGCGATTCTCGCGTTTTGAACGACAGACACGGCGACAGCGATGCGGCCCCGAGGGTTCAACGTGGACCAACAACTTTCTTATGATAGGCGACAAAAAACGTGATGGCCTAAAGAAGTAACCTCTTTGCCGCTCTCACTGACAGCGGGCAATGGTGTATGGGCATTGGTGTGTGTCTCGCCTCTCATCTAACTCTCAAGTTTTGCTCATTATTACCATGCACTTTTCGCCTGTCTGTGAGAATTTTTTTTGCATTTATTCGCAAGTTACGTCGCACGTTCTCGCATTGTCAACTGTTTCCCGCTCTTCGCTCTCCTCTTGAATTCCTTGAATGTTTTGCTTCCGCGACCCTTGTTTTGCTCGTTCTGGCCACGATGATTGGCTAGAAACCTTCCTCATTCTCCTCTTCGCTCGTCGGACCTTGTTTCTGTCCTCGGCATGTGCCCTTGCCGTGGTCTGCTCGTCGTTGCCAACACACATCATCTCGTCCTCGTCCTCGTCCTCGTCCTCGTCGCCCACCCCCTCACCCGCCACGTGGCCACTGCTGCTATCCTTCTCCCCACTTCAACTTTCCCTCTCGCCTGCACCAGCTACCTCCAGCAACATGAAGACCTTACTGCAGTGCTCACATCAGTCGTCGCTGTGCTCATCTTCCTCCCCAACCCTCCTTCCACCATCGCTCCCCTTGGCCTCTTCAGCAACCAGCCATCTAGCTGAGTCTCTTCAGGCTTCACCCACACACGCCGGTTCTCATCCCCTTGAACTTTACGCCCGAGCTCGTCACCTTCACATTTTTCACCACGCTGCACCAGGTCAATGCATCTCACACAATCGGCTCCTAGTCTTCCAAATCCTCCATCACGCAACCCATATCGCTCCCCATCGGTCACCGTCTGCAGCACGGGTGACTTACAGACAGTATCATTCACTACCGGAAACCCACGATGACTGACTCTCGTGCCAGATAGTTTTTCAAGTCGACATAGAGACACAGACACTCTCCCCTACCACGCTCGTCTTTGCCGTTGTCCTCGTTATGCTGCATCAATTGAACACGTATTGTCCATACAAATCAGCCCACCATTGTTTGCCTTCAAGAGTTGCACTCTCGACCTGCAGGGTAAGATACTGTAGCTACACACAACGAGGTTTATGCGAATAAACAAATACAGATATTTCATATCTCTTTTATACATCCACACAATTACATACAGAACATGCTCGGCAAGAAACACAACACCGAAAACCAAAATTGCCTATGCGCCACTAGTGTTACACCAAGTTAGCGAACGCCACAACAGCACCGCCCTCTTTCCAGCTTTCTCGTAAGCAGTCGTATGCATTGTTGAAGGATCCGGCGCCCGCTCAGCACGAATGTCGCCTTAGCCCCAACATCTCTATAGACACCACGACGGGGATTCAAAAACAACGACAGGGGGACGGCAAGTCATTATAGGGCTGTGCACGTAGAAAACTTGGACTTTACTAGGTATCTCGTGGCGCGACGGAAGACTTTGACCCGCTGGTGTTAATTGCGATTTTTACGCTGTACATATGCGAACAACCTGCTCCTCGTGCGTCTTCTCACCTGAATATGTATAACACGGACGCCGTCACTCCCAACATACGCACTATCATCTTCAGGTGCGAAAGGGAGCTTTCTAACGAGCCTGTTGACGAACACTTACTATTGCAGTCAGTCGACGGATGGGATCATGACATAAGAAGAAGGTTAGATGTCTTTTGCATTGCATTCGCATTCAGGCCGTCCATTCCATGCAGTGATTAGTGTTCATCAGCACTGCTCTGATGACCAGGACCTCACGCCTGCCCTATGCAGGTAAGCGTCTGTTTTGCTCTGTGCCACGCGTATGCTCATAATCTGTGTCCGACACCTAGCACGCGCACTAGCACTTTAATGGTGTCATGGAGATGTCGCGCGTAGTTCCTGCAGCGTGCGTGCGTGTGGGGCTTTTGAGCCTACGTATGGCCATGTTTGTCTCGGAGTCGGTGCAAGGGTGCAGGGGCTTGACGCTCACGAGTCACTGCGGTGCGCGCACTGCCCGATGATGGATCCTCCAATGTTGAGGGTATATAAATCGCTCTTGCCATTGCAGTCGAGATAACACATTCACATCGACCATCGCACAGTATGTCTGTGTTCCCTGACCCTTCAGACGAGAATTACCGCCGTGAGAAGTGGACTCCGTCCTTGTCTGTACCATCTTTCCATGACCCACCAAAATATGCCCAATTGACCTCTTATGATATTCTAGCCCAGAGCCATACAATGAGGCGCCAGTCGGCATCTATCAGGCAGCGTCCGGTGGGGACAGATTCATGCTAATGCCCGTGCCGATGTTGGAACCACCTCGCTCGGCAGATGAAAGTCACATCCCTCTGTTGATGCCAGCGCCCTCTGCCTCCCACGGTGATTATTCACCGTCGTCTCACTCGCCGTGTTCATCTGTCGCTCCGACAGAGATGGAACACTCGACTGTTACACCTCTAACGGCGGGGTGCGATCATACATACCAACAACCTCGTGGACCAAACAACTCGCGCTACGCTACCCGACAGAAGCGGGGACGCAAATCTAAAGGTTTTTGCTGCATCATCTGCTAGCCTGACAATTGTCAGGATATAATGCACGGCAAAGAACATGGGGACATCGAACACTGCACGAAGATACCTGAAGGCCGTCGAGCGGCCTTTTCTTGTTGAACTACACGCGACTGTTTGTTTTTCCTGCCAAGCCCAGCCTTGGCGTTTTCCTAATTCTTGGCTTGACGTTATGCTCTGTTAATTCGTACGACACTGCTGTTTGCGGTCTATGTCTTGGCCACAGTACCCTAGCGCCCCCAGAACTTGAAGACAATGCTACTGTGAACGTAATGACTAGTACTGATAGTTTGCTCCAATGTTCTAGACTTGATACAGTATATAATTTTGTGTTACCTGTGGTACTGTGGGCTTTGCAATGACCAGCTGCCGTTCCCCGCTTGGAAGGGGATGTCCTGAAGTTCAGCGATATCTAGGCCAAGAGGTAGTAGCTCACCTCAGGTCTAACAAAGATGGAAGACAGATAGCCAAGACTGCTTTGTTGTGCGTGATTTCCGACAGTGAATGTGTAAGAGATGAGGCTGGGGACAACAGTCTGCGAGATGCGCTCGCATTCATCACTAGTTTGTCGGATGGAATCTCCGGATTGACCATCTATCGTTGGAGCCTTCTAAAGGCAGAAGTACAGGGCATGCAATTGCAGAATCAACAGAGGCGTGTATGCTTCAAGGGGCCACTTGACGAGGTTTTTCCCAGGTTGAGACATGGAGGACACCAGACGTTAGTACCGTGGACGGCCTCCTCAAACTGACCGACAGCCAACTCGCGCGATGGGCTGGCGGCGACGGACAAGGGGCGGGCGTTCGCGGTTAGTGAGTACTGTATTGTGAATGATCAGTCGTGCATCATGATCCAGGGCGTACCGTAGATCAAGCCTGTCAACTGCGGAGAGATGTTGGGCGGGCAGGGACAAAAATAACCGAGCAACGAAAATGCTCTTCGGTCAACAAGGGTTTGCTTGTAGAAGCTGTAGCTGACGTGGTCTTGGGAGGCTCGCCTGGCTGTTGGTTTGGGGCAGAGATGCCAGATGCATTCCTTGCTATGAACTTGCCACAGCTGGTCGGCAGTATACAGTACGTCGTGTGTAGCTGTGGCCAACTTCAAGTCAGTACATGTATGGCAAGAGGAGTTCGACGGGATGATCTTAGGTTATCCATCGCAAGAGACTCACCGATTTTCCTTCTGGTGGGTAGCTGATGAGCGCAAGTGTTGTTGTTGAAGGCAGTCCAACGCGCGACATATAGCGTCCGACGCGGTTCTGACACTGATTTTTGATGCCGTGCAAACAGGAACAAATCATCCGTTGCTCGTGCTCATCAACTCCTTTCCTCCTTGTCGACCACTCATCCCCCCCGAGTAATTTATTCCTCTCGAAACACCTCGTTGGCAACGGCCTTTGTTGCTCTCTGCCCACCATAGCAGAACCCACGCTCTTTCAATCCCTGCCCAATACCTCCCGCAGACCCAAGTCTCACTAACAAATCACCCACCCACAAACTCGCCTGTCTTTTCTCTAGATCACCTACCACATAGCAACAAGCAACTCGTATATCGCCAAATGCATATTGCTGCAGCCAACGTTTGGCTCGCAGTTTTTGTCGGTTTTCTCCAACTTTCCACTCATGTCACCGCCGCCCACGGTTCGCGGCGCGAGTCTCACGCTCGTCGCTCGCTGTCGTCCAAAAAAATAGCACGGGATAGGGCGAATGTCGAGGCCAGAGATGGGTTTTTTGGACCTGTATTAGGTGAGCAGACCTCCCTTTTGAGTGATACCGCCTTGAGTTTGAAGCGGTTCGCAATGGCGTTGCCGTGAACGACATTATGGAAACTCATTTACTGTGTCATGTACTGACCGACTACCTATGCTACAGGGGGTCTCGGTGGAATTCTCGATAAAGCTCTTGACATTGATGACATTGATGCACCCGGTACGACCGCTATGGTCCCTGCTACCTCGACGGATCCTGATACACCACCAACACCATCACCTTCGTCTGAACCTTCTCCCTCTCCCACCGACTCACCTTCGGCAACGGAGTCCGCAAGTAGCAGCGAAACGTCCGCGACAGAATCCTCAAGCGATAATTCCTCAGCTTCGGTTTCGGATAGCGGAAGTAGCTCGGTCACGTTCAGCTTTTCGTCGGCGTCCGCCACAGATTCCAGCTCTGCGACGCAGAGCTCTGAAAGTCTCTCTAGTGCTGACCCAACATCGGATGCACCCACTTCCTCGATAACCCCTCCTCCTTCCAGCTCAAGCTCAAGCGATGGCGGAGTCGTTGCATCTCTTACTTCGGATCTGGGCAGCATTTTGTCTTCCGCTGCGAGTGTCTTGTCCAGCGTCGTTGAGCCGCCGACCTCAGCATCTGACTCCCCGACTTCCAGTCCTACCGATGGCCCAACGTCTGCTGTTTCCGACAGTGGTTCATCTACAACGGATGACCCTGTTTCTACTCCTACCAGTGTCGCGAGTAGTAGTGTGACGGACAGCACGACGGACAGTCCGACTGATGCTCCTAGCTCTGTTTCTACTCCGCCACCTTCGTCGGCGAGCGAGAGTGATACTCCCAGCTCTATTCCTACTCCGCCACCTTCGTCGGCGAGCGAGACAGATGCTCCTAGCTCAATCCCTACTCCGCCACCTTCGTCGGCAAGTGAGAGTGATGCTCCTAGCTCGATCCCTACTCCGCCACCTTCGTCGGCGAGCGAGACAGATAGTCCTAGCTCAATCGCTACTCCGCCACCTTCATCGGCGAGCGCAACCTCTACAGACACAGAATCAGGAGGCCTCCTGTCCAGTATTGCGTCTGTACTTTCCAGCGTGTTTGACTCGCCGCCTCCTTCCAGCTCGCCGCCTCCTTCCAGCTCGCCGACCTCGGACAGTGCGACCTCGACCGTGGTGATCACTACCGCTTCTTCAGACACCGTCACAGACTCCCCTACGTCCATAATCATCACTACGGCTACTTCAGACACCGTCACAACCTCCCCTACGTCCATTGTTGATACGTCGTCTTTCTCGTCTTTCTCGTTTTCGATTCCCACCAGCATCTCGATTCCTTTCTCCATACCCCCCTTCTCTGTTTCTGATGTAACATCTACACAAGCTTCATCGGCGTCAACAACGGATTCGGGAGCCCAGTCTCAACCCACCTCGAACACGCAGACTCAGTCGAGCTCTGAAAGCCAGAGCCAGAGCCAGTTCACGTCTCAGACTGGTTCCAGCGCATCGACACAGACTGATTCGAGCTCGGCGTCGCAAATTACTGCCTCTAGTGGAAGCGCCACTGTCATCACATCTCAGTCTAACACCGGCTCAGGCATCACTTCCTCGACCGACTCTGGTTCGTCGTCGGGTATAGTCACTGTGACAGCCTCCTCGATAGCGTCAGGTTCCTCTTCTGTCACCATCGTCTTCCCGTCCGCGCCAGTCAGCGGGTCGAGCTCTGCGTCCGCAAGCGACGCCATCTCTTCCATAGTCTCGGGTTCCGCGAGCGAGACAACCTCTACCCTGTCTTTCTCGGTCACTCCCTCTGTTGCTTCACAATTCAGTGGGATCGTTACCGAGACGTCCTTGATTATTTCGTTGACTGCATCTGAGGGCTCCACTCTGTCGTTGAGTAACCCAGACGAGCCCACTTCGGGCGTTTCTCTCGCTACCACTCTTGCTGCCACTGCTGCCCCCTCGCAAGCGCCGTTGCCCAACAATATTCCCTCCCGCATCTATCTTCCATCAGGAATGCCCACATCTCCTGGGCCTAGCTATACCCTCATCACACTTTTGCTGGACAATGCGCTCCCGTGGAAACTTGTTGCCACCAATGACGATTCCGCTAACCAGATATTTGCTTGGTTCCCTGTCATCATTTCCACTGCTCTCGGAATAGATCGTAAGTCTTCGAAGCTTTGATGTCTGAAGTTGTGCTCTGTGGCTAATGCGCGTACTTCTTTTTTCTCAAACAGAAACTGACGTAACGACTGTGGCCTTGCAGGTGTTCAAGCCGACAAGCTACACCGGTCCCCAAGATGTAGCTGAGTTGCAAACAGAGTACCTTGCGTACATCCAGAGTGACTTGGTTGACACGCTCGCGAACCAGCTTCTGGTCAAGACATCTCCGTTCTACCAAACTCCGCCGCCTTACAATCAACTAGCGGCGCACGTGTTGTCGACCTTCCCCGTTGCGAGTGGTGACGATGGCTCTGGTGGCAGCGGCTCGGACAGCGGTAGCGGCTCAGGCAATGGTCTCAGCTCGGCCTCATCCTCAAACAAAACTCGTGAGAATGCCATCATTGGCGTCATCTCTTCTTTGGGTGCCATCACAGTCATTGTACTTGCCTTCCTCGCTGTCCGTGCATACAAGCAGCGACGTGCGCTTGCACACAGACGACTCTCCGACCCTCCCCAAGGTGAATTTGTTGGTTCTCGTCCCGAGAATCAGGACTTTGACAGGGACACGCTGGGTCATCAGCGCAGGAGGAGCTTCTATTACGCTGAGGATTCGTTGAGGGGCTACGAAGACAGTCACATCGGCGCTGGCATCGCAGATACCCATGACCAGCGCACGGAACAGAGCATGAGGGAGAGGCGGCCTGTCAACGCAGCTATGATCTCCACTCCGGTGTTGAGGGATAACACGATGAACTGGTAGTCGCTTGATCACCACCGACCGTCTGGCTAGGCCTGGATCGCATTCTTTGCTTCGCCGTCCCTGTTTTCGCGCTATGTATGGAGTCGCTACTTTCTCGCTGATGTTCTGGTGGTTTTTTCTATTTTGTTGTTGGGTGTATAGGATTTGTATTTATGGGCTGGCAGGTGCTGATTGGGTCCTAGATGCTGTCCTCGCGTAGGTTATGTCAGGCAATCTCACTATGCTCTCTCACGTTACCCATCGCTCTCCGCTTCGCGAATGCTAACGTTCAAGCACCTTTTTTGTTGACCTAGTGTCACACCTCTTCATTCCGTGTATACCTTGTTCTTGATTCGAGCCACATTGACATTTGACTTTTTGTTTTTTGCTTCTTCTACGCTATATTCTGCTAGTTGTTGGTACATAGCTCTCTTGTCGCTGCTCATGCGTTTGTACCGGCGAGAATTTTTTTTTGCTTGTTGGCTGTTCGAACTAGTGCAGATATGAAGTCTTTTGGTGCACGAGCCTGCTGCCATCGCGTAGCGAGTTTTGTTAGTTTTTGCGTTTTTTCTCAAAGATCAGGTATGTGTTCCTCTGCCTCACTGCGTTTGTCTTCACTCAACCTCTTCGTCGGTGTCCATGAGAGTGTTAATGCTATGTGCCCGTCGGAATCCCGGGTCGCCCACGGGGACTGGAGGAAGATCGGCAAGGCAGTGGTCTTGCTAACTACGGCCGAAATATTATATTGTCCGAAACCTCCAGGCCCCTGGTCTACTAAGTACATGATCTGTACGTCAACGACCAGGTCACCGGGGAGTCAGGAGTACTGTATCTTTTGGGGGCAGGATTTTCAACGACTTTGAGGTTGGACTAGTACTGTCACCATGCTCGCCATCGGTGCTCTCATCTGGCTCTCACTCCGTCCGCTGCTTCGACTGTACGTTCGTTCTTACCTGCTCGAACGTTAAGCCTCAAAGTTGTTTTTTGCATGTTCTATTTTTAGGGTATTATGTGCTGGGTTTGGCTTTATCATCACCAGGGCAGATATCTTTCCTGTCGTGGCTGCACGAGGAGCGGGACAAGTAGCTTTGGTGCGTTGCATGTATCTTATGATTGTGTGTGCTGTTCTAGATTAGCTGTCTTTACACGATTCGTTGTAGAACATCACAGGGCCATGTCTCATGTTCTCCAAAATCGTGCCGTCCTTCTCGACGAGTAATATCAGCACACTAGGTAAGCTGACCGATGTTTTCTTTATTATGCACAACCTCTTCATCCATCTTTGTGTATAGGTCCCTTATTTTTGGTTGGCTTTATCTACGAGGCTTTAGGCCTACTGCTCGCGTGGACAGTAAAGCGGTTTTTCTGGGTCCCACACCGCTTTCGCTACGGAATTCTAGCTGCCGGGGGCTGGAGCAATTTTGGCGATATCCGTGAGTGCAGAACAAGCTGTCTGTATTTTAGTGACCGACTGAGTACGGCTGATTGTGTAGCTACGTCTGTTGTGATGAGTATCACTGCTGGGCCGCCGTTCAACAGTTCCACAGATCAGTCTCTGGCTGTCGCATACATCTCTGCGTTTATTCTGGTTTTCTATGTGTGTGTCTTTCAGTGCTCAGGAACGCGCAGGCTTCTGACGCGTGCGGTAGATCACCCTCTTCCCCATGGGTGGATCCCGCTTGATTGCTTGGGATTGGTTAGGCCCGGATGTTGAGGACGACGACGTTCGTGAAGCTACTCGACTCAGACGACAGAATTTACTGAAAGGTTGGCTCTGGGTCCTTCGACGATTGCGCCTTGAGACGGATGGGAACATTGAGGCTGAAGAAGTCAAAGCCCCCGTGGACTTGGAAAAGGAAGCAGACGTCAGCAGGCCAGGCTTACCTAAGCCTACAGCAGAAACTGTCGTGGTGGAAGAGATAAACTACATTACAGAATCACACGCAGGGATGCCACAAAGTTACTCGCTTGCGCCGACGGACACAGTCATGTCACCCTCGCCAAGCGCTGCACCCACTGTGGTTCATGGAGATTCGAATGACCACGGGGAGCATCTCGACGCCTCACTCACCAAATCTGTACGATTCAGCGAACAGCCAGCTAGATCTCCGTCCCTACACTCGCAGCACCGCACACGCCGTCTCAAAACCACTATCAAAAACTGCCTTCTCCAGCTTTGCAGTCCCCCATCTATCTCTATCATCATCTCATTCGTCATCTCCCTCATCAATCCCATCAAGGCGCTGTTCATACACGTACCTGGCACTTACATCCCCGATGCTCCAGACGGCCAGCCACCACTTGCGTTCATCATGGACACCGCGACGTTTGTGGGCGCCGCGAGCGTACCTTTGGGTTTAATCTGCCTTGGTTCTGCTCTGGCGCGGCTCAAGGTACCGATGACTCTCAGAGGGTGGAGAGCGATGCCAATCGGTGCTATCAGTGCTTTGTCGGTGGCAAAGATCGTCATATCGCCCGTCATCGGTGTCCTTATATGCCAAGGACTTACGCACGCAGGTGTCATTGACAAAAATGACAAAGTCCTCAGATTTATCTGTTTGTGAGTTATCTCTCTCACATCATACTTGTGGGAGCAGTATATTGATATGCCGTAGATTCTTCTCGTGTTTGCCTACTGCGACGACTCAGGTGAGTAATTTAGATTAGGTCGTGCGATAGAGAGTGACAACTTTGCTCAGGTTTACATTACACAAGTATACTCTCCCACCGGAGATGCCGAACACGTCTCAGCTTTTCTGGTGCCTCAATACGTTCTTCTAGTAATTTTCATGACGATACTCACGGCATATTCGCTCAATATACTGTTTTGAACCAGTGTACGTGCTTTCTGCTGTACACCTACCACCTGCTAGCAACCGCGATCACTGCAAACCACTTCAAACAATTAGAGACTTTAGGCATGACAGCGCACCTTCGGAGGCGACCAATCGGTTGACTGCAAACCATACAGCGGCAGTGACAGCCTGTTGACTTATGCATGGCCACCAATTCAAGGAAACATCTTGTGCGTAGCCATCTGGGAACCATACCGCACCACTGGCAGAACATCTTTCGAAATGCGACACTGCAATCGTTGGTACCGCTGGAGTGCTTCTCGGCATGAAATCGTAGGAAGGCCCCTCTCAGCATGCAACATTGTTTTCAGATGGAGACTGTATCACTGATACTGCGCAGCTGTCGTCACTCTACACTTGCACTTCACGTTCCTTCGACCCTCGAAGGTATTCAATTTGTTCGTCGAGCTGTATTGTGCATGTTGAATCCGCAATATACTTTGACACAGGAGCTCCCCATCGCGAAATAAGCTGTGGATCCAAGGGACTTGATACGCAACCGTTGGGTTGTCGCGAACCTCACCTCCCAAATCTCACGGTGCTGTGGGTGTCGTTTCATGTCGCCGTTGTGCGATCGGAACTGATCATCACCGTTCACCAGAGATGGTCAGCACGACCCCCGATGATGGTTACGACCTACACATTCACATATATCTAGACCGCCCCGCACACGTCTGGCATCAACCCTTCATGCAACCCTTGCTATTATTCCTTCGTTAGCCTACCCTCTTTCTTATTAGCTCGTCCCAGGCTGAGCCTGTACACGAAAGTCGCGGGCGAATTATGATTATGGCCAAGTCGCCAGCAGGACACAGTGGACATGGTGGACATGGTGGACATGACAAGTTCAACGTCGCGTGGTTCTGCAATTTGCTGGAGTCAGCGGTGGAGTATATGCAGACAGAGTACAAGCACGGTGAAGATCCTATCTCAAGCCTACCCCCTAGCAAGGAACACGAGTTTCTTTCTCAGCTATCTAGGTGAGTGACTACCACAAACTGTCGTTCACGACCTTGCTGACGCATCCCAGTGCAATCGATGCTGGTCGTCACTACGTGCTTGCGATAGGAGGTGAGCATGTCCCGTTTCTTGCCTACGAGCCTTGGCCTATTGATTATGTAGTGCTTCTCCTGTACGAGTACTTGACGACCCTCGATCTCGAAGTAGAGTTGATATGGAAACGGACAAATCGATCTATAATACCCAAGATATTTTTCCTCGTGAGCACTCGCTATTTTGTTTTATCGTTTGCTTATTCACAGCGTTTTCGAAAGAACCGTTATTTGCCACTGCTAACGTGTCTGTTCGTTGTTGTGGGTACGTTGCATGTCATCCGCTCGTCAATCTCCTGGAACTCTACTGAATGCACGGTTTCTCTTGCCAGGTATACAATGGGCAAATACAGACCGAGTGGTGCGTTTCCAATTGTCAGCTACATTGGTCGCGGTCGCACTCACAGCTGTCCTAGTTCTGTTCAACTATCTTCGCACACCTTCCCTCGGCCATGATTGTACTGTGTGAGATATGCATCGGAGGTCAGATTCTCACGATCATCCACACTTCATGGATTGTACGAGCTGGAGACTTTGTCTAGTTATACGCATCATCATGATACGAGCTTTTTGGAAGGACGACCCACGGCGAACACAGTTTTCAGTCGTGGTCTTGGCTGTTTTCCTGCTTCAAATGTCTCTGGAAATAGTGAGTCGATTCCCTTTGGGTGTTGCCTCTAGTATCTGAAGTATTGTTCAAGGCATGCGCCACTGCCTTGCAAGGCATTGGACCGCTTTATGGGAGAGATTCAAGGGAATTCGGATGTTTTCTGATATTCCAAAAGGGATCGTGAGTGCGTCAATTCGGGCGAATTTCTTGGTACTGATTAGGCTGGTAGGATGCCTCGTACGTACACTTCTAAGAGGCGTTTGCTACATCAATTTATACCTGACTACTGACCGGTTGCACACAGGTCTTGTGCTCCAGTGGTTCACAAGCATCATGTTCAACATATTGATATTCTACAGTATCATGAGGAAGTCAATCAGTATACCGATGTATAAGACACCTGAGACCAATTCAATGATAACTGGCGTCGTTCTTCGTGACGGTGCGTACCTCCTCTCGTTCGCTGATGTCCCCTCACCTGACTAAATCGTTCCGAACCTCCTAGTTCGATTACTTCTCATGTGAGTTCCTATCCAATGCGGACGTGCTCATGATCTCCTCATCGCTTGACAAACAGCGTCATCTTATGTGTTCATGTTGTCAACCTTTTGATGCTCGTGGTACGTCCTCCAAAAAACCTTGTCTGAAAATCCGAATTCACTGACGTTAGTGTTCTCCTTGACAGCTTTTTGTGCGTGAAATATCTGCGCTTGTTCATTGAGCTGCTATATCTCATGGCTCCTGCTAGCCCTACTGGAACGCCATCAATTGGTTCTTCAGCAATATGTACGTTCCTAACCCTGTCGTCTACGTTCACCCGGCATGAGACTAAGGAGACTCTTTGCATCTAGGGCCGACGTAGGTCCATCAACTTGGTATCTGGCCTTGCAGATATACTGATGGGAACCGTGCCACAGGTTATCTTGACCTCTCGTCTTTTGTTCAATGTTCGACGGGAGTTGGTTTCAAATTCACCTACCGAGTGACAACCAACGCTATTTATCACCTATCCCCGCTTTGAATGACGCAATTCTTTCAGTCCCATCACAGAACAATGACATGACCGCCTTAACCTAGTGTAGCATAGCACCAAGTTTTCAAACCCAAACCAATTTCCGTATCGCATTTATCAACGGGACCCCCTGATCATACATGTATACATTCGTGCTTTTTGTACAGCAATTGGATTACAGCGCCGCAGTAGCGATTGCAGCGTGTCCTATCGTCAGTCCGTGTGGTGAGATACAAGTCCAATTATCAATGTAATACTAATACATATCTAGAATTGCACGTTGACCTTTTCATGACGGACCTCCATATCTCGTCCGACCATGATACATTCGTTTTTCGGGATCAAATGCCAGTCCGGGGCGTGGAACGTGGAAGGCTCGCTCGCGACAATAACATGACGCCCATGCTCCTCCTCCGCCTTCAAATTCTGCTTCCCGTTATCCTTGCCTTGCTGATCAGGATGACCAGGATATTTCCTGTTGAGCGTCACGCCCGCCTTTGTGGAATAGTACAGAGACGGCGGGTGTTGAGTGGCGTGGTTGCGGAAACGGATCGTGAGCAGTTGTTCGCCGTCGGTGACCGCGAGGTTCAGGCTGGACGCCTCGAGCTTGTCGGCGGGGATGACCTCCTTTTGAATTTCGATGATCTTGGAGATGGCCTTTTCGAGAGCCAATTTAACGTCTGCAAGGGGGTGCGACGACTCCCAGGACTGCGCACCCTTGTCCTCCTCGAGGTAGGTGAAGAACAGCGCGCCAAGATGTTCCGAGTCTGTCGTGCCTTTCACCAGTTGCATCGCCTCGTGAGAGGTGACGTTCATGACATGACGCTTGATTTTGGTGAAGTGGGCGACGACGCCGTTGTGCATGAACGTCCACCTCCCGTAGGTGAACGGGTGACAGTTGACCTCTGTGATGGCGGTCTCGCCGCTCGCTGCACGGATGTGCGCAAAGACGGCGAGCGTGGATGTGTTCTCGCAGATGGATCGAAAGATCGGGTCTGTTAATGGCTGACGGAGGACCTTGTACTTGGCAGGACGAGGTCCTTCGCATTCGCCGTACTCTGCCCTGGCCATGGTGTACCTGTGGGCGAAGCAAGATGAGGTTGTCGTCAACAGCGAACGATGAAGAACTTACCAGACGACACCAAGACCGTCTGCGTTGAACAGCACGTTCCGAAGAGCGATCTCTTTTTCAGTGGCTTTACGGTCCTCATCTGGTTCATGGTGGAGTAGTCCAGGGAGGTAGTGCTCGCTGACCTGGTGTGCAAGTGAGTGAGCTGGATTTATGAGTACGTCCTCGAGCAAACACTGCTCAGAGTTTGAGAGGTAGGCAAACCAGCGACACATGGTTGTCCAGGGGGAGGGAGTTACTTGGATAGCTGTGAAGCTAGACCATGGTGGCTATAGAACGGCACGGAGCTTTATAACCTGCTCGACGTATGTCATAAACATGAGGCTGCGATATGTATGTGCCCAAAATCAGCGATGAAGGTGAGAGAGTTTGAGTTTGAGTGGGAAGAATTTAAGTCGTGTGATGACAATATGTACAGCTGGGTCTAACATTACAGGATAAATACAGCAGAACATGTACAAAGAGTCCTTGCGAGTGAGATAATCTCCCGATGAACATGGCGAATGCAAGAAAACAAAAACAAAACAAAAAATGAATATAGCTCAAAGGAATGGCAAGAACTCCTTCAGCACACGGAGCCAGAAGGGGGTCTTCTTGGAACGAGAAGAAGATGGAGGAGAAGAACGCCTACGCAGAGGGACTGGGAGTAGCGGTCGATGGTCCAGCTCGGCAGAACTGGTTATCGGTGAAAGGCTCGCGGCACTCGACTCGCTGGAGGACATTGTGCGCAAAGAAGCCGGAGGTGATTCGATGACACTGATGCTGTCTGAAGGCAAGAGGAGGATGTCTTCGTCGTCGTGAGGGCTTCCGGACAGGACAAGTGTAGCAAACTCGCTCGGGCCACAGGCGGATCGTGGACGCTTGCGCGGGGGCATCGAGTCTGACCTCGAATCGTCGAGGAATGCTGACAAGCGCGAAATACTGGTTCGACGTGGTTTCTGCGGGATGTTGTGACAGTATCGACACGTAGTCGTGTTGCCGTGTCGGTACCTGCAGAGAGGTGATAGTGGGGGAGGAGTCATGACTGGATACGGAGACGCATCGCAGCCCAAAAACGGGGTGTCGGGGAGTGGTTTGACGATGATGTTGCGAAGGGATGTCGGACGACGAGAGGTAGATGGTGACGGTGCAGGTCGTGAGAGCTGCAAAGGAGACAGTAGAGGACTAGATAATGGGGGCGGAGGGGTGTTCACTGGAGGCTCGTCCATAAGGTTTTGAGGCAGCGTGGCGTCTAGCCATCTATCGAAGGAGGCCTCCATGGCGGCATGCGCGCGATTCATCTCTTTGCGATGCCTTGTGCCTTCCTCAGAGGCTGTCCATGCAATTGCCGCAGAGAAGACCCTCTCGATCCCAGTGAGAATGCGCAGTGACTGGACTGCATCGTCGTACGTCATAATGAATTGCGGCTCTTCGGTGGGAGGAACTTCGCACATTCGCCTCTGTATTTGCGAGTAAACGATCTATAAGGCTGCTTCAGTGATCTCTATGGGGATATGATTTTCTCTCTGCTACGCACGATGCCTATCATCTCATCCAGCTTCTCCTTGTCAACGAGGAGATACATTTTGTGTAAATTAGGCTCCATGACGTTGGCAAGGTCCATTACGGCGTCCAGCGTTGACATGAACTTGCATCGAATCTCAAGCGGGATGTGCTGGGGCGGAGGTAAAGCTTTGTGCAAGGTCAGACATGATGGTAGATATCTGCACAAATTGTCGACTGTGCTTACAGTCCATAAACTTGTTCTTTGCGTCCGCGATGGCTCCCCCTGCGCCGCGCAAATCTCTGATTTGAGTAGGGAGGAGAACAGATCCTGTGTATGGCTTCATTGCTAGGAAAGGTAAGGGGCTATGCTGCCTGCAGCTGAGGGGAACACAAGCAGTCTACCGCGCATATTTATGCACTTGGCCACACAATGAGTTTTGATCAGTGCAGGATGACATGCTCACAATTGCTCGAGACGTCGGTAGCTGCCTTGGTTACGACTGCATGATTCCGTTCAAGCGGCTGCCCAAGATGCATATTGAGTTTGGTTTTAACAATAATGGGCGTTTTGTGAATTGACGTGCTGGACAAAAAGGTGGGAACGACGGTGTCGTACATCTCAGGGTGAGCGTGCATCTCCTGTTCACTCTCCCAAACGTGAGTAGCATGATGATAATTGTCCACATGTTGGCAGACTCACTCGGAGTAGTTATAAGTCAAGTCCAAGTCCGAATCTACAGCGCGCTATTGCGGTGCACGCACTGGTCGCAAGATTGAAAGAAGCCGTTTAAATGACCGGTTTCCCGCCCGCTGCCGGCAATTGGCCGATCAGCGATCGGTCTCAACCGCGGAAGTGACCCGGTCCGGATCAGATCTGATGCGCCAATGTAGCTCAGAACGGACAGCCCGACTTCACAGGCCTCAGTGTTGCCCCGTAGCTGCCAGTGAGCATTCTTGCTCCCCGCCTCTACCTAGTAACCTATGCCGCATCGCAGCAATGAGCACGAGCGACGAACGTGAGACAAACAGCGACTCTTCAAATCTCGGCTCCTCCACGACGTCGTTCGTGTACCCTGTCCGCACTCTACTTTCCGGGATACAGCGCAGTTCGATAAGTTCTTCTCCGGCAGACCAATCACTTACCTTGAAGTATGAAGAACCAGTGGAGAAACGTCCAGACGAAGGGGGTGTAGAGGCTGCAGAACGAAAGAACATAACCGACTCCAAAGCCTCAGGTGCGGCATCATTAGATCTTACCCATACTCCTCTACATTATTCCTAAATACGGCTCTGCAGATGACAGCACGAGTCACAATAGCGTTGGAGTGAGCAGTACATCCACCGTCTCTGTGTGTCGCAAACATTCTGCTGCCAACCTCCGAGATATCTCTGACAAGCATCCATCCAAGCCGCGGACTTTTATTTCGAATCCGACGGTGTCCGCAATCATTCGCGGCGCAACGAGAGTGGAAGAAGACCATCCTCTCACTGAATATGCTGCAGGCCCAACCGGAGAACCGATACCTTACCATCCCGACGAGTCCAACTCGGTTAGCGAAGAGTACGATACCCACCGCTTCGCCAACTTGCATGTTTCCGAAGCTGCGGCAGATGCATTCGCGGAATCTGCTCAACCGGAAGACATTTCTACTCTGATGCCGGTAGACGAGTCTCCTTCAGAGCGCAGTAATTTCTCGCAGCTAGGTCTCGTGCACCTGGGGCCCTCAGATACTTCCCATTTCCGCAACAGATCGCTGGGACTTGACAATGCAAATCACTTCCCCAGGGAGTGGTCGAGTTCTCCTCTTGGGCAGCTTCCAGCAGCAGAAAGGGGCATAGACGTTGCTCAGTTGCCATCTAACGGTGCGGCGTCGATTGTTTCTTCAGCCAGGGGATCGTTAGATAGTAGCAGCGACGGCCCAGCGATAACCTTCCGCTATCAACATGTGGAAGACAATGAGGGTCATCACCTCATAGTTGGGCGGGAGGGGAAGATTTTGAAGTGCGAAGATGAGGTGAGTTGCTGGCATTTTGGCTTCCTTGAAACTCATGTTGTATCCCAGCCGATACGCACGCCCGGTGCAGTACAGGGTTTTGGTGTTCTCATTGCTATAGAAGAAGACTGCGACACAGGCGATCTCATTGTTCGTCAGGTATCAGAAGTGAGTCTCAGCTGTCTACTGACTTGTGCAAGAAGTTTATTGCGTTGTATGTAGAACTCGACCGAGCTCCTGGGCTTGTCTCCATCGTATCTGTTTTCCCTCCAATGCTTCTCACAGATACTGTCTGATAGCCAAGCCGATTTGTTGTTTGAGAATATCCAGTATCTGAGCGACTCTGCTCTTACCCCAGAGGAGCAGGCAGAAAACCTTCATGTGTTCACACTCCACGGATACGGCGAACCAGGCAGCGCGCTCGGAGTAGATTCTTCGGATGACCCGCAGCGCCGCAGGTATTGGTCTTGCTGGTGTGCTGCTCACCGGCCACAAATGACGGCTCCCGCCAACTTGGAACCGGACTCTCCGACTGCGGAAGGAGCCGAACAGAACCTCATTGTTCTCGAGTTTGAACTAGAATGCGATCACTTTAACCCCCTCTACCCTACTCCAGTCGTCGAGGATGTACTTTCTGGTATATCCTCCCCTTCAGATGCGTCCGGATCGACCTCTGGAAGCAATTCGACAGATGTCTCGCATTCTGGCAGTTCAGCTCGTACCCTTGTTTCAAACGGCACAGGGTCTAGCTCCGACGAGCAAGTGTATCGAACTACCCCTGAGGGCTCTAACCCCAGTGTTAACGATACGGAGGCTTCTACTGGCGGCTCTTCTCACAGCTATGCCAGCATGACTGCCGCTTCGTCAAGTCCAGTCTCGCAAGACAGCCGATCCAGCTCTGCACATGAGGTCAATGGAAGCGGGGAGTGGATACCAAACCCGGAGGACATATTAGAAAGCACAACAAGCCGCTCTAAGCCTCTACTCGCCCTCGAGCGGATGAGACGATCGCGACGCCTGCTTGCCGACTCTCCGGCA
Organism: Cytidiella melzeri; assembly: GCA_022592445.1. Classification (NCBI taxonomy): domain Eukaryota; kingdom Fungi; phylum Basidiomycota; class Agaricomycetes; order Polyporales; family Irpicaceae; genus Cytidiella; species Cytidiella melzeri. The sequence continues at coordinate 21,621 of JABYQR010000303.1, forward strand.
TCCACTGACTCGGGAGGCGCCGGCTCTCTTCCAAGGCGCAGTGGGGGACGGCGGCGACGTGGCGGAGGGGCTGTAGGGATGATGGACATCTTTGCTGTCATGGCCCAGATCAACGAACAGTTCAACGTAGCCCAGGACATGGACACCTTCTTGAAGATAGTCGTTGGCGTGATCAAGGACCTTACTCAGTTCCATCGAGTCCTCGTATACCAGTTCGATGAGGTATGGAATGGCAAGGTTGTTGCAGAGCTCGTGGACTGGAACAAGACGCATGATTTGTATCAAGGGCTACACTTCCCTGCTGCTGATATTCCCGCACAGGTATGGCAACTGTTAACTTCCCGTATGTGATTGTGTTCATGTTCGCACATGCAGGCGCGAAACCTCTATGCTCTCAGTATGTTTCACGGGCAGAGATGCTCTATCAACGCTGACAACTTGTACAGACAAAGTGAGAATATTGTATGATCGTGGTCAGCCTACAGCTCGTCTTGTGGTGAAAAGTAAGAGGGACTTGAAAAGCCCGTTGGTGTGTAAGCAACTATCAATTTTTTTCTCTGGCTGACATTGCAAACAGGACATGACACACTGTTACCTCCGCGCAATGAGTCCTATTCACTTGAAATGTAAGTGGTCTGTGACACCCTTTACACGCGTGCTAAACAAGTAAACAGACTTGGGTAACATGGGTGTCCGTGCATCTATGTCTGTGGTACGTCTGAAGCTTGCGTCGTCTCGTGTGCTCGGCTTATGGTTGATTCAAGTCCATCATTGCTTTCGGAAAACTGTGGGGCTTGGTAGCGTTGCATTCATACGGCCCTCACGGGATGCGCGTGTCGTTCCCTGTGCGCCAGATACTTCGTCTCTTGAGCCAGTCTGTCTCAAGGAACATTGAAAGGCTCTGTTACGTCCAGCGATTGCAGACTCGTAAACTGGTATGTGCCATGAGTCTCTGCTACCTTCTCGGTGGTTCTCAAGCATTCGCAGATCAACACTATGCCGACTGACGCCCATCCTGCTGGCTACATCGTGGCGGATGCAAACGATTTGCTAGGTCTGTTTGATGCAGATTTTGGAGTACTAGTTATTGGTGAAGGCGCCAAGATCCTCGGGCCAAATCAGCACGGCCAGGAGGTCCTTGTAGTAGCTGAGTATTTGCGCATGAAACAGTTCAGGTACGAATTCCGTTGTATGTGAACGTACCAGTCTCTGAGATTTGTTTCAGCACGATGCAAATCTCGCAGGCGGTAACTTCGGATTACCCTGATCTTCACCTTCAGACTGGGCTGGAGGTGATTGCTGGTTTGCTCTACATACCTCTATCCATAGGTGGTGGTGATTTCATTGCATTCTTGCGCAAAGGCCAGCCAACGCAGGTGAATTGGGCTGGGAGACCCTACAGCGAGGCCGAAGGCAAAACCAAGCTGGAGCCGCGAAATTCGTTCAAGTTGTGGTCTGAGGTCGTAGCTGGCCGATGTCGCGCATGGACCGATGAACAGCTTGAGACCGCCGGCGTGCTTGCGCTGGTTTATGGAAAGGTAGGACAGCATAGTATAAACAGAAGATCAGCAGCTGCTAATCATGGTATGTCCGCCTTCAGTTCGTCGAAGTGTGGCGACAGAAGGAATCTGCGTTACAAACCACGAAGCTGACAAATATTTTGCTTTCCAATGCCAGCCATGAAGGTATGTGCCGTTTGAAAAATACGCATATAATGCCACTGATAAGCGTGCATCAGTGCGGACACCTCTGAACCACATCATCAAGTATGTGAATCACCGGTATGCCCGTTCATCCCTAACGTACGAATCCCCAGCTATCTCGAGATGGCTCTCAATGGCCAGTTGGATATTGAAACCAGGGAAAACCTCAGTCAATCGCATGCTGCTTCCAAGGTAATACTGTTCTCTCACGAAGTGACTTGTAGCAATATTGACGCTTCTACCAGAGCTTACTGTACACCATCAACGATCTCTTGGTCAGATTTGCTCAAATTGTGACCAGAAAAATATTGCTTACGGCGCTTACAGGATCTCACGCGATTGGAAAGCGGGAATGAGACCTCATTTTTCGAACCATTTGATCTACACAAAGCTGTTCATGACGCGACGCTTACCTACAGGAACGAAGCGCATCGCAGAAGTCTAGGGTTCAACTTAGACTTCACTGGCTGCCCTAGGTCTGTCGTTGGGGACTCTAGAAAGATCAGAACTGTGGTTGCAAATTTGACTGCCAACGCTCGTACGTCTCACAGCTTGATGTTCGGATATAGCTGATTGGTTCCATAGTCAAATACACATCCGAGGGATCCATAACAGTTCTGTGTCGGTCGTTCGAAGAACCTCCGGGTCTTCGCTCTTCTGATAACATCGCTGTCGAGATTGTTGTTTCGGACACCGGGTGTGGAATTTATAGTGATAAGCTCGAGAGCATATTCCGAGAATTCGAGCAAATCGAAAACCCTCAAACTCCTGCTGGTGGCCCTCTGCCTCCTCAAACGCCTCCTGTGGCTCAAAGCAATGGGTTAGGTATGTGGCTCATAGCTCCTTGGTACTTACACATCGTATTCAGAATGTCAATAGGGTTGGGTCTAGCAGTTGTTGCTCGCATTGTTGAGCAGCTAGGAGGCCAGCTCCGAGTGGATTCCAAACCGAACGAAGGCAGTCGATTTTCCTTCCTCATACCGTTCGCAACCAGCTCTCAAAGCGGGAGCTCCGTGTCATCTCTTCGTTCTCGAGCCAATAGCGAACGTGGCGATGAAATCAATTCACTGGTTCATGCACTCAAGTCCCATCCACTTCCGGGTGTACCGGCGAACTTCATGATAGACGGATCAAGCACTCCAAGCACAGAGAGAGATTCTACGGCCCCTCCATCTCGTCCAAAGACGCTGTCACCTGCCAGCAGCAATAACACCAAGAAGTCAAATTGCTCGAGGGTAAGATCCAACAACCATCAAGACCCTGGTTCCCCAACGCCACTACGGATTTTGATTGTCGAGGTAAACGACTTATGTGCTCTTGCTGTCTACACGTCTGACTTTTTCAGGACAACGATATCAATCGCACCATATTGGCCAAACGCTTGATGCTCGATGGTCACACCGTTGTCAACACAACAAACGGTCAAGAGGGGCTGGACACTGTCGCAGAAGATCCGGAATTCGACTGTGTCCTCATGGACATTCAGTAAGTGTCATGGGGAACATCCTTTCATCTGCTGACACTGTTTTACAGAATGCCTCTACTTAACGGGTATGAGGCTACAGAACAGATACGCGTACTCGAGCAAGACAAGGAATTCGTACTTCGACGTCACACCCACCTACTCAATGGACGTATCCCCATCTTTGCTGTCTCTGCGTCCCTGTTCGAATCACAGTTTGACGCGATGTACGCCCGAGGGATGGACGGATGGATCTCGAAGCCGCTTGATTTCAAGAGACTTCGAGTCATCTTGAGAGGGGTCACTGACACCGCTCAGCGAGCCCGCGATGTTTACCGCAAGGGTTTCACCACCACGGACCAAGGGGGTTGGTTTGTGCCTGCCAAACTGGCGGACACCGCAGATGCATAGTTGAGCAGCGAGACGCTGCTTGTGCTCTTTCTTTCTCATCATGAACACTTTGATAATGCGCATGGAACTGAAGATAATACACATGACATTGCCAGTGGATCCCTCTCTTTTTGTAGCCAGTATGTCAGTCAATAGACGATAGCTCTGTTCGGTATAGGATTTCGTACACAGATGCTCTAGTTCACATGGATTTTGGATGTCGTCGGTCGAGGAGGGTCCTCGCGTAAGTCTAGTGTAGCAACAAATAGATCCTACCACTGTAATTATTAAAACACCGGCTCGGATGTATACCTTAGCTAAATAGTTGAAACATTGTTTGTCTCCATTGCTTTCTTTTGTGCGAGGTCCATGTTGTCTTCAAAATGCGAGATTGGCGGGATGTATCCCCTTCGGTCCGTTGTCTTCTCTTGCCCGATTGACCTGCAACCCACGGTGACAGCTACCAGACGACAAGTAGGTTACGCAGGGTTCTCAGTATGTCGTTCCTCCTTATCAATCGCTTGTCGTCGCCACACGGCGCCTTTCTCCATCACCAGAATGAGAGCGAGCTCGGCGACGACGGTTATACCCGCCCAAACGGTATACATGCCACCATCGCCAATGGAGTTCTGTTCGCAAGTCCGCGTTCAAAAATTTGACTTGCAACACATGCAAACCCTAGCTCACCTGTAGCGGGACTGCGATTTCTGCCGCAATGAACGCTAGGACACCTCTGAAGAGACTGTTACAAGCCACGGCTGAGGACGACCGGCCGACGTTGGCGTCGACGATGTAGGCTAGTGTGCTAGCGTATACGGCACTAGCCAAAAGAAAAGAGGGTGAGTTCAGGTTTGCCTTGGTGGAGAGAGAGAGAGTCATCTTACATCAAGAAGAAACCGATGATGAAGAGCATGACGCAGAGGCCTCCGATGTTGACATGCTTCTCACTCATCCATCCGTAGGCCACGATTGAAAGCGGTATCATAGGTAAGAACCATTTCGTACTCTTAAGCCTCATCTTGATCCATGTTTCAGTTATGGGGGCTCGGAAGGAATGAAAAGGACAGGGATTATATACCTCTGCTTCAGTGACACCGTCGTTCTTCTCCTTCATGCGTCTCAGAACGTAGTCAGAGTATCGACCGCCGAGTATGCTACCGAGCATGTTGCCTACGAGTACATGTGAGCCCAACATCCGTGTGGGCGTATATGAGAGAAAAAACGCACCGACGCCAAGCGATAGCAGGACTAGTCCAATCTGCATGGCATTGTACTGGTATTTGTTGGCTAGGGTGATGGCGCAAGTATACGATATGCTGTACGCGACGCCGAATAGAACACCTATGTATCCATTCCCGGTTCACAACACGGTCGTCATTTGCACGAACGAGATGGAAAACACACCAGAGCAGAACAAGATGGCGAGGTTGTTCAATCTGCTGAGAACGCTCCGCATCGGCGGGATGGGGTTCACATCCGTTAACGAGAGCTTGATCTCCTTGACTTCAGCGGTAAGCCCATCGGCCGCAGGCTTTTCTGTTTGAGCTTCGATATCGTCCGATGGCACCGTCGGCCGCTTCTCGTCTTGTCTTCGGTTCACAGCTGTGACTTGACTCAGCGTGGACGTCTCCGACCTCTGAGCGGCCTGTTGTTGCGCTCTGACTCGTTGGAGTACTCGCTGGTACGTAAGGCTGCGCTCACGACGGAAAGTATCCTTGAAGAAGACAAAGACGAAGAGTACGGAACCGATCACTATCGAGAGGAACCAAAACGTGGCTCGCCAGTTGAAGCCTTGGGTGAGCGCGCCGCCGAGGATCGGCCCCAAGGCAGGACCAATGAGGGGAGCACTGAAATCGATTTGATAGATTGTCAGAGTTTAGTCTATGGATGTGAGCAGTGTCTGTCGTTACCAATAGTACACTCCCATCATAGTGCCACGTTCATGAGGATCGTATATATCCGCTAGCGTTGCTGCTCCGATGGACAGGATAGCCGAGGTACTGTAGAAGCACAAGTTCAATGACGGACGATGGAAAAACCTCCGTAGGCTACATACCCAACTGCTTGTAGGCAACGCATCCCTATTAGGATTCCGATGGAGTGCGAGGTGGCGGCAACAATGGCCCCCGTCAGTCCTATTGACAAGGACACTAGGTATACTTTCTATGCGGGTTCGGGATGTCATAATGTGGTCTGGCATGATAGACAGAGGGAGCTACCTTTCGGCCAATTATCTCGCTGACAGCACTCCAAAGGAGAGGTACAGCGCCTTGAAGGAGGATGAAAACCGAAAGACTCCAGCTGATTTGCCCGGGAGTCGCGTGCAAATCAGCTTCTATCTGAGCAATGCCGGCTGAAAACATGACGCTCCCTGTCAACATATGGGATGTGAAGCGTGTCATATGCACGTACGGTTGTAAATGTTTGCGCTAAACCCGCTGATAGTCGCTGCACTAGCGATAGTGACGAGCACAATCCACTGTGCAACAGTATTGACGTGAGTGCTACTGGATATCTAAAGACTAGCTCCTACCTTGCGGAATTTGGACCAATGTCGAGGATCATCCTCTACCTTAGCATGTTCTATGTCTACCGTGACAGCGTCTACGTTGTGCTGCAAGTCTGGTTTCTCAATTTTAGGTGGTCGACATTGTTGAGCCTGAGCTGCAGCCGAATTCTCTTCAGATGATCTTGCCCGATCGTGGGTATTGAGATTGTCTACGTCAAGTCTAGAGTTTCCAGCAATTTTCAGTAAGAACAATGAGCATTTTGAGTGGCCGGAAACTTACCGTTCTGACGGCGATACTCCAGGTGTATCAACCGCCGACTTTTGTAGAATGCTAGACATGCGACCGTATATCTGGCGAGTGTATGGCCGTGGCTGTCACAGTTTGCACTGTGCGAAGGGGTAATCAGACAGGAGATTCTTGGGTGCCCATGCCGATGGGGCAGTTGGTTTAATGCAGCTGGAGAAGGGCATGAGGTTGGACCATGGCTCGAGTTTTCACAAGTCGGCAGCAAACCGGCACAACGAGTCAATGACTTCGAGAGACGGTCACGTTCAGTTTCTTCGGTCTGGATCGGCCGACCAGAGGATCCGAGTAGTAGGTCTGAACTTTGTGTCATTGGTGAGCAATTATCGATTTACATCTGACGAGCAGAACGACTAGTAAATCTGCACTGTGGACGTACATAGGACGACGATTTTAGCAGCACATCCACACGCTAGACACGAGGATCTGTAGTAGTCACGGTTGGATCTATGTGAGACGTTCTTGCGAGGCTCACCAGTCGGCTGCACAAGTAGCAGCCAAAGCTCAGACTTCTGTGTTGGCAAGTGTTGTTCTGTCGAAGAACACGTAACGCGAGTGATACTGCCAGTGGCCGACTGCAAGACTTGCACACCGTTCTTGCCAGGCTGATTACTGATGCGTTAAGAATCCAGATGCAATTAACCGTGAATAAATATTACTTCATTTACGTGGTAAATACAAATCTTACTCCGAACCACTGTAAACAATGATAAATTACGGGCGCTTTTGTAGGGTTACGAAACGGCTCGATCTGTAGTACGCGAAGCGTGAATAAACTCAGTCAGCCTCGAATAAAGTGAGGAAACTACTATATTGCGCTAGCTAACCTGTAGTACGCGAAGCGTGAATAAACTATAGTAAGTTAGCTACTGTGAGAACAAAAGACTGTGTATAAAACCGTACCTCAGTCAGCCTCGAATAAAGTGAGGAAACTGAGGTGCGCGAGTCCGTTCGCTGGCGCGCTATGTGTGTGATTACCTAAGCATACCACTATATAGTACCTACGCCACGACGGTCTTGGGGTCCATAAAACGAACGTGCGAACGAAAGTAAATGTCCATGCCCGATGAACATACCGAAAATAAATATAACAACACGCCCACTCAGCGGGTATGGACTTCACAACTGACCCATGCCCAGTAAGAAGCGACTGTGCTTTTCGCGCGCGAGAGCCTTCGTCAAAACATCGGCGACCTGATCTCCGGTAGGAACGTACTCGGGGAAAATGAGGTTGTCGTCGTAAGTGTCGCGGATGAAATGATAGCGGACTGCGATATGCTTCGTGCGCTCGTGATGCTCTGGGTTTTTGATAAGTGCGATAGCCGACTGGTTATCAATGAGTAGAGGGACAGTGTATGTCGAGGCGAGACGTCCAATCTCGATGAGGAAAGAACGTAGCCAGACGGCCTCCTTGGTAGCATGTGACGCGGCCATATACTCAGCCTCGGTGCTAGAGAGTGCGGTCGAGTGCTGTCTCTTCGACGACCAGCTGATAGCGCCGCCCGAGAGCATGAAAACGTACCCGGTGATGGAACGACGATCGTTGACGTCCGAGGCCCAATCAGCATCGACATAGCCGATGAGGTCGGGAGAAATACCGTCGCGTGCACCTGATGGAGTGCCACGAAAGGTGAGGCGAAGGTCCTTACTCGCCTGAAGATAGCGATAGACCCGTGTAATGGCATTGAGGTGGTCACGACCGGGAGTCGCAGCGTGTTTACTCAACACGCCCACTGAAAACGCAAGGTCAGGACGGGTCCCGATCATGGCGTACATCAGTGAACCAAGCATCGACTGGTAGCTCTTGACGTCGATTTCGGGTTCTGCCGCGGCGAGCTTAAGAAGCTTTGTGTTCGCGTCCATGGGAGTAGAAACCGGTCGACATTTTGTGAGTCCGAATCGATCCAGAATGGTTTTGATGAATTGTCGTTGAGACAGTTCGAGAGTGCGGTTTGCGCGGTCGCGAACGATCTCCATATTGAGGATCCAGCGAGCTTCGCCCAAATCTGTCATCTCGAAACGACGAGAGAACTCGGCCTTGAGTTGTAGTACCTTGGCAAGATCCTTCCCGAAAATAAGTGTGTCGTCGACGTATACCGCGCAGATCATGAACGAATCGCCTTCCTTCTTGAAGAAGACGGCATGGTCGTAGTGCGAGCGCGTGAAGTCGAGATCTTTGAACTCCTTGAGTAGGCGTTGGTACCACTGACGGCTAGACTGCCTAAGACCGTAGAGGGACTTCTTGAGTTTCCAGACAATGCCTTCGTCGGCCTGAAAACCGGGGGGACATTTCATGTAAATCTCCTCGTCGAGTTCACCATTGAGAAAGGCGGACTTGACGTCCATTTGGTGAATTTCAAGGTCCTCCTGCGCGGCGATAGCTAGAAGAGCGCGGATGGAAGTGAATTTTGATACGGGAGCGAAAGTCTCCGTGAAGTCGATACCCTCGACCTGCGTGAAACCCTTTGCAACGAGCCTGGCTTTGTGCTTAATGACTTCGCCGTCTGGTCCTCGTTTGATGGCGAAAACCCATCGGCAGTCGACGAGTGTGCGGTCCTTAGGTCTCGGTACTTCGTCGTAAAGCTCTGCCTTGACGAAAGCTTGCATTTCTGCGACGCATGCTAGCTTCCATTCCAAGGCGTCCGGTCTGGCCATTGCTTGGGCGTAGGTCTGCGGCGCGTCGTCTAGAGAAGCCTTGAGTGCGTGCTGGTCATCCGCAAAACTCGTGTCCGCGGCGTCGTGGAAAACGTCGTCGTTGTCGGGTTGGTTCTGCTGGTCTGGTGCCTCCTGCCGTCCCGCATCCCGAAGGGCCTTTACAGCCTCGATTGAAGCCTTGTCGCGAGAGTCCAAAGAGAATTTAGGGTGATCATCTTGGTCAGGCGCTCGGCGCGATCGAGTGGAGCGACGAAGCTCTGGAGCGGGGATTGGTACAGGGTATGGCTGAGGGGCGACCTGAGCAGGTACACGGCGAGTGCGTGACCGAGTGGCAGGTACACGAGTGGGTACGACCGGAGGGAGGACTTCCTCTTGGATATGCTCCTGAGGAGGAGATGGTGCTCGCGGAGGTGGTTGAATTGCTTTGGACTCCTCGTCCTGTACGTCCGTCGACGCATTCGACGACTTGTCCTTGGCAATGGGAACCGCTGGAGCGTCATCATCCGGAGAGGGACTGCCTGTCACTGTAGGCAGTGGAGTGTCGAGGGTGTCGTCATTGTCGATAACGACACGGTTCACCGGGAGGTCGAGGCCTTCGTCAAAGATAACATCGCGTGACTCGAAGATGCGGCCAGTTGGGCGATGGACAACGACGTACGCCTTTCGATTTTCGGCGTATCCCAGAAAGACGCATTCAAGCGATTTGGGATCAAGCTTGCGACGCTTCTCGTCAGGAATGTGGACATGAGCAGTGCAGCCAAAAATGCGAAGGTGAGCGACTGAAGGTTTATTGCCAGTGAAAACTCCGTAGGGGGTGAGGCCGTCGAGGACGCGTGTAGGGACACGGTCGAGAATGTAGGCAGCGTAGAGAATTGCGTACCCCCAATATTTCTTAGGAAGCTTGGCGTCGTTCAGCATTGCACGCGCCATCTCGACGAGAGTGCGGTTTATGCGTTCCGCGACTCCATTCTCCTGAGGGGTGTAGGCGTTCGACTTCTCATGATGTATACCCTTGGAGCGAAGGTACTGCTCAAAGCCCTTCGAGCCGTACTCGCCACCACCATCGCTGCGGAAATAATTCCCGCGTTCGCCAGTCTGAACCTCAGCACGAGCGTAGAAATCCTTGGTGCAAGCCGCGGATTCGCTCTTGGCCTTCATGAGGGAGACAGACAGCTTGTGCGAAGCGTCGTCGAGGTGGGTGACGAAATACTTGTGACCTTGCGGGGTCTGAGTTTCCATGGGACCGCAGACGTCTGAGTAAACACGGTGGAGGACGCGTGTACTTCTGTCATGGGTCTCCTTAGGGATGGGGTGACGCGATTGCTTGCCCTCGAGACAAGGGACGCAGAGCGTTTGAGGTCGGGTGGTCTCACCGACTATCTCCATACCATCGACCATACCCTTCCGGACCATCTGACGGACGTAGTCCACATTGATGTGACCGAGACGACGATGCCAGGTGGTGACATCGGCCTTGGATGAGGGTTGCGTTGCGGCCTTGAGAGCGAAAGCGTTGGTCGGGTGATCAAATGAGGTGTCGCCCACTGAAGCGATAAACGCGCGGAGTGAGGGAACGGGCGATGAGTCGAGAACGTAGAGACCTTTGTCGGACGGACGGGCAGCGCGACCGACGGTTTTCCCATCAGAGCGAAGAATGCTGCACGTGTTGCCCTTGAACGCGACGTTGAAGCCCTTTTTGGTAAGAGTGGAGACCGAGAGGAGGTTCCCGTTGAGATCTGGAACGAAGTAGACGTCGGAGAAGATTGATCTGGTGGTGGTGTTATCAATGTGTATATTGAGAGCCACGCGTCCTACGCCTACGGCGTCGATAGAACGCTCGTCACCAAGCCAAATCTGGATGGGGGAAGCGAGGTGTTGATAGGTGACGAACCAGCGGCGTTGTGAGCTCATGTGCACGGAGGCTCCTGAGTCAACGATCCACCTGGTGGGGAGGTCGGCACGGCCGGCGTGACCGTGTGCCATGAAAAGCTGGAGGGCATCGTCTTGCGTGTCCGCGACGGCTACCTTCGCATGCTCTCCTTCCTTCCCCTTCGTCTTTGCTTCCTTATCCTTCTCCTCCTTGTCCTTCTTCATCTTCCTGCACTCGTCGGTTGTGTGTCCTTTCTTCTTGCAGTACATACAACGTACGCCCGTCTTCTCCTTCTTCCGCTTGTCCTTCTGACCTCCGGTACCCTTGGCGTTAGCCTTCGCGACGAGGGCGACCTGCGAGGAGTCGCCGCGCGTCTTCTCCTCCATGAGAATAGAGTTCATGACGGCATCGGTGGTGGGTTTGTCGGACGAGGACATGAGGATTGTCGAAAGGACGGAATAGGAAGGGGGGAGCGACATGATCATGGCTGAGGCGATGACGGCGTCGTCGAGTGGTTGACCAAGAGAGGTAAGAATGAAACTCTTTTGCCGCATGGCATTAAGCTGAGGTTCGAGTGGGGAGTCGTCTGAAAGGGTGCCGCGGAAGATCTCGTTGAGGAGCAGAACAATGGTCTGCTTACCCTTTCCCTCGTAACGAGCGTGCAACTTGTCCCAGGTGTCTTTTGCCGAGGTGGTGTAGAGGACACCATTGAGGGGTTCGTCCTTGAGGGTGAGGGTGATCTGTGCGCGGGCCTCCTTGTTGAGTCGATTGTATTCGCCAACGGCGACCGTGTCGTTTGGATCGGGAGGGGACCGCGAGCCATTGACGACTTCGATTAGACCGCGTAGTTCAAGAACCGTGGAGATCCGGAACTTCCACGTCTGGAAGTTCGAACCGTCGTCTTCGAGCGCTGGGATGTCGAAAAGGCGGCTGGATGCGTGAGGTTGCGAACGAGCGGGGTAAATAGTGGTCATTGTTAATAAAACGAATGTATGCTTGTAGCGCGATTAGAAAGAGTGTTGATTAGCGATTAGAGCGCGGGGCTCATAACCTTTTGTAGGGTTACGAAACGGCTCGATCTGTAGTACGCGAAGCGTGAATAAACTCAGTCAGCCTCGAATAAAGTGAGGAAACTACTATATTGCGCTAGCTAACCTGTAGTACGCGAAGCGTGAATAAACTATAGTAAGTTAGCTACTGTGAGAACAAAAGACTGTGTATAAAACCGTACCTCAGTCAGCCTCGAATAAAGTGAGGAAACTGAGGTGCGCGAGTCCGTTCGCTGGCGCGCTATGTGTGTGATTACCTAAGCATACCACTATATAGTACCTACGCCACGACGGTCTTGGGGTCCATAAAACGAACGTGCGAACGAAAGTAAATGTCCATGCCCGATGAACATACCGAAAATAAATATAACAACAGGCGCATGCCCGTGTGACATCGCAACAGTCTAAGGCAGTACGAAATTTGAACAGTGGATTGGAAAAGCCTTGCTGCTACGAGACAACGACAAGGCGACGCGGTTCGAATATGGTATGAGAACTCACGATAGGCGCTTAAAGACAGTCGCAGCGTAAGTACATTCCACAACTGAAAAGGACGTAGGGTATACAGAGATAGGATAGGAACATCTGGATATATGTAATCTATGACGTTATTTATGGGTATTTATTCGAAGTCGCGAACATCACAAATTATAATTTTTATGTCACAATAATGGTTTCGATCGGTGCACTCGCGACCAAAATCCAAGGAACCACTCACCGAGCCCGAGCGCTCCAATGGCGCTTAAGATGCCGCTGCTTCCCTCAATTGGCAAGTTCGGTCTCCCACCCTCCTCTTCAACATCCAGGAAGGACTTCTAAGACACAAACCTTCACATAGCTATAAAATAAGAGAATTGAATAAGTACTGTAATTGTCTTCTACTACTATGTGACATTTGATTTGTGCAGGAACAGCCATAACCTGCTTTAATGGGTATATGTGATGGGCAGGATGGAACTGCAAATCCAACAACTAGAGACAATGACCATGTGATAGTATGTCCTCCGATGGCATTGAGGCACTTGCAGAGAAGCCAGTGATCAACAGTATTATGATCTGATTGGATCACATGATCGGTACCAAACATCCGGTTTCCTTATCTCCATCCAGGCACACTTCTGCATGTCACATATCACATCTCTGACTATACTCTGATCCTCCTCATGCTTGACACATCAGTCCTATTACTTACAGCTATTTCCTTTGTTACCTTTCTCAGATTTCCCTCCGACTCTGATTACCTCGCTTGATCAGTCTTCCCTTATCTCTCAGTTACACATGTACACTTATCGGACTTACAACTCCTAGTAGTATATAAGTAGATACAACTTGTACAGTAGAAGTTTAAGTTCAAATATTGAATTAGATTCCCCTACTTCTGATCTCCTTTGTTCTACTTCACTAGCTGAAGTAGTCCTACTGGTCGTTACCCGACTTCTGTTCTTCTGCCAATCCTGACTCCTGTCCTGTTCGACCTCCAATCCCGAGGTCAAACCTTTGATCTTGCTAAGTCCAAATCTGAGTCCCGAGGATTCACAAGAGGCGCAACTTACTTAGTTGAAGCCGACAACTCACTCCCCAATTCCCCAATTCTGATTCCTACACCTTTGCCAATCTTCGGCCTTACGCATTTCCTGATCCCAAGTCTAGGTCTTAACAAACAGCCAGCTGCCAGTTCTGTGGCTCGCTAGATGGTGAATACTCAGCCTCGATTAATGATACAAGATATGACAGGAGTATGTATGCCTGCTGGAAGCAAGTACAAAAACAGATCTTGCCCTCTTTTGCCATGCGAGTGTGAGCTGCAGGAGAGGGGCAATAGTGAGGCAAAGTCATCCATAACCCATACCATCTAAGATCTGCATGAGTACAAGGCTGAAAATATGTACAAGAAGCATACCTTGATGTTATGCCAAAGATTGACAATTGGTGCACCTGTCGCTGCCTGGGCTAGCATACAAACTCAGAACCCAGGAGTGTCAGTTTGTGATAAACCTGAAGCTGCACTGAACAATCTCTGAACCTCGGCAAACTTTGCAGGGCATGGAAGTCCTGATTCCTTCAAGTAGCAAACGAGAATGGATTTCAGAGTGATCAAAGGATCACTCATAGCAGCCTGAAATGGTTGAAGGCTGGTTTCTGGGAATGCTGGGCCAAGAACTTGAAGACGAGGCTTGGCACTGTCAAAATCAAGTAGACTTCCTGCCCACATGTGGCTCAGCCATGTCTCGGGTTTTGAGTCAATGCGAGTGAGAGCCTATGTCGAAATTGATCAGCAGTTGTAGCTATAGGTGCATGGTATGAATCAAAATACATCCTTTGCAGTCTGAAGCCATTTGGACAGGGAAGGTTAAAACCCCAAGCAAATTCAGCCAGCCCAGGCTGTCCAGGGGGGATAGGACCTACAACTGTTGTCCACAAGATCTCCGATGCATATGCCAGGTGAGCTGCCTTGTTATGGCCAGCAAGGGAGGATAACTGTTGATTCAACAGCTGTGAGCATATGCAACATCATAGTCAAAGGCAAACTCACATCATCAACCAACAGATACAAAGCAAGATGTGCACAAAATGGTCCAAGGTCCCCAGCAGGACCAGTTTGAGACCATTCGCGAAGCAATGCAGCCAACAAAGGATGCCACTCACTAACCAGGGCTGGATGAAGGGATGCAAGGTCAAACTCATAGATCAACAGCTGCAGCAGGCATGGATCCAAAGGCTTGGGGGCAAGTCTGCAAAGCAGCATCAGAGCAACAACATTGCCAAATTTCTTCATCTTGAAGAGGCAAATGGCAGGGATTGAGTTTGCTGAATGCATTGGATACAGTACTCGCAAAGACAACAAATTGTCAGCACAAGCAGTTGTAATCTGCGACAAGGAGCCAAACTTTGTGTTCCATTAAGTGAACAAAGTTTTACCAGCAATGCCATTCCCTGACGAGACGACTTTGTTTGCTGCATCTCAACTACAGCTTGGGTCAGCAGTCATGTATTATTCAATGGGATAGAGTGTGACTTACATACTATAGTGCTGTCTCACACTCAGAAGCCTCATGCAGCTGTCAGTGTGAGCAGCAGAATCAATTCCTGCTTCAAGAGCATCAACAAGAGCTGCAATTGTACCACCTTGGATATCAACATAGGAGTGCTGTTCTGTGACTGCGTCTTCCTATGGTGCTGAGAGTCTGGTCATACAGGAAGATACAATGACCTTGTAAAGGTGGGGGTGTCCATGCATGTTCGGGATCCCATATCTGGGAAGGCAGATGCAAGGATGTGTTGGAAGAGCCTGTGCGAGAGAGAGAAACTTGGCTCGCTTGAGGAGCAGAGCTGACAAGTGCAACTGCATGTGTACGAGTCAATTATCCGGAAGCCTGGATAACAAAGTCAGCAGAGCCCCTAACAGGAAGAATGGCAATGACTCACAGGAAAAGCCTCTCCTGGACAAGTGCGAGCAGGATTTGTGATAGTGAGCTGTACAGAGCTGTTGAGACGAGTGAAACTGTCACAAAGATATGATGACTCACTGTGGAAGTGCAAGTTGGAACTATCTGGTTCTCCACCTCCAAGTCACTGTGGTCTGTTTCACCACCAGACGACATGTAGTCTTCGAGGTCAGAGCACCTCAGGTAACCATCATAGGGAAAGCCATGAAAAATATGGGAAGAGACACAGCAATGGACTCAGTCATCAAGCTTGGCAGCAAGAGGATAATGTTGACAGCTGCACATAGACTTCAGCACTGGTCATCCAGAATTATTTGTACATAGGGACTCTGTAACAGTTAAGGTTACTACTCACCAGATAAGTGTTAGACTTGAGGGGGAGATAATGAGATAGAGAGTAAGAGGTGTGGTGAGCAAAGTACTGGGGAGTACTGAGTAGTCCTTGATCAACAGAGTGGATAAGACTGAGGGGATATGCCCTCAGGAGTGCCTCTATATATACATGAAGGGGAGGACCCCAGGTACTACCCTAAGACCCCTAATACCTACATGAGTAAGCAAAGTAATCTACCTTACTAAGCATGCCCTATGCCCTAGTGGTGCCACTTCAATAATCAACCAATAGCAATTGTCCCCATGACCTGACCCCATGACCCAGTTCCAAGGCTAGACTTGTTCTAGCTTGTTCTAAGACAAGGCTAGACTTTTCCAGAAGGTTCTAAGAACTATGACATCATCTAATGGAATGTTCTATACTATGACATCATAGTTCCAGCATGTTCCACAAGGTTCCAGAGAGTTCTATCATGTGATACACAGATAAGGAAAGGAGCGCATCAGTGCATCAGAGACAGGAGGTGCATCAGCGCATCAATTGATAGCAACATTGGCAATGAGAGCATGTACTGCGGTGGTCACTGGAACATTGAGACAATGCAGGAGATGGAGCTGATTGAGTCACTTGTCAAATGACTCATGAAAGTGCCAAAAAAGAACATATGTATGCTGGGGATCATCCTGGACAGCATTGAGAATACTATAACACCAAGTAGTATGGCTAAACTGACATACATTTGGGGGGTAAACATGAATGGTGATCTGAGCATTCAGGACCCCAGTATTGTTCCCAACACAGATAGCATTTGGCCTTGAGTGGGGGCCTGGACTATGAGAGAATCCAGGTGCAGAAACTGCAGGTCCTCGGGGATGGCACATAGGCAGAGCTGGCACACGAGGGATAGTATGGGAGGCAGAAGCAAGCCTTTGTCAATTGACATGGTGGGTGCCAAGCAAAAGTGCAAGTGTATTATGTCCCAAAACAGGCTGGTGGGTAACATAAGGAGAAGCTTGAGGCTGCAAGGAGGAGATACTGGGGAAGTCATCAGGTGCTGCTGGCTGACAAGGAGTAGACAACAAAGAGGCTGCAGGTGGACAACCAAGGAGAGATACAAGGAGAGGACGAGAAATTTGGGCCTGTGGGTATTGTGGGCTTTGATAAAGTCCAATCCTGGCTGCAGAAGTACCTGCAGGAGTAGATGTGGCTTCAGGCTGAGACAAACAAGAACTATACATGTTTGAAGGCGAGGGTGAGGGAAGCAAAGGTACTGGAGGAGCAACTGGGGCTCTGGAAGATTGGTCTGCGAAGCCATGAATTCCCGGAATCTGGCGAAGAGGTCCTGAGATGTATTATCAGCCATGTGATCTGAAGGGAGTCAATCAGATTGCAAGTAGATGTTGGTTGAGTTAGCTTAAATTAGATTTACGAGGAGGGAGAACTGAGTAGAATAGTTGGCAAGAGAAAGACAACTCGGGATGGATGAATCAACAGTTGATAGGCAAAGGCAGAAGCAATGAGAGCAAAGTGGTGAACAAGGGACAAGGGTGAGGGCAAAGAGTTGAACAAGTGACAAGGGAAAGGCCAAAGACCCGGAGTTGAAAGAGCAACCAGGGTGAGCATTGACCACAACCTACCGCAATCTGATCACAATCCTCAGCAATAAACAAGTCCTCGGAACTGTGATGTGAGTCTCGGGATCATTTTTGCCGGAATGTTTGGGGATGCGACTTCAAATCGATAACATCATAAAAAACCCAAAAATAACTTCATACATTAATGTTAGGCTACCTGAATTCCTTTGTCTCGCAAAGCGACACACTTCCAGAACCCTAGCAGCTGAATTACAAGGATTACATTGGCTGGCCACATGACAAAATTTGCTCCTTTGTTTGCCTTGAGTCTTGGGCTCTTTATATACTTACTTACCTTACATCTCCGGGGAATTTTCAACGCAACACAGCTGCAACACTAACTGATACAACCATGAGCAAATGTAAGCACCCAGGTACTGACGACGTCTATGCTGCTGGTGAGGCCCATCTCAACCTGGCAACTACTCACTTTTTGACTGCGTTGAAGAACACTACCAATGCCTTTACACAAATCACTACTCTGCTCACTTCGCAGCAAAACAACGACAAGTCTGCCTCAAAAATCACCACCTCCCTGCGACCCAAACCCAAGGTAGCTGTTGACAGTGACGCAAGTAACAACGATGAGGAGGAGAAGGAGGAGGAGGATCAAGATGACAAAGAAGAGTACACTGGAGATAATGCTGAGGACGGCGCGCAGGCTAGTAAACTGTTGAAGAAGCATTGCAGCATGTTGTCCGCCGTGCTCCTTCTGCCGAGACCTGCAGGAGGTGTTTGGAAAAACACACCAAAAGCACCTAACAATATCTTGCACATCACCGGAAAAGCGAGGGTAGGCTTCGAGGTCATTACCGTGGACGACCCGCTGACTGCTGCCTCCAGTGCACCTCTTGCATCTCAGCCAACCAGAAGGTATGCTGGGTGCCCAGGAAGGGTTCCAGCACACTGCGGTGTCTTCTGTGTGGTGACACACAAATCCAATGCAGTAAGATTTTGAAGCACCTCACAAGGAGCACGTGGCAATTTGCGTCAAGGACAACCTTGAAGGCCAGCCACAGCCACACTACTAAAAGTAATGTGTCTCCCGCCAACATTGACGTTGACACCTCTCCCTTGTCCACCACGCAGGCTCGTAGCAGCACCACAATGACAGCAGAAGGTAAAGGTAAAGAGGTTGCCTCCCCCATTGCTGGCCCTAGTGAGCCGACAGTCAACGTCAACGTTCCTCCTCGCAGGAGGCAGATACCTGTGTCTCAGCTTCAAAGCCCGTGGTCTGACCGTAAGTGGCATGCACTTTGTGTTGTGCACCTTGAGCTGACTTTGCACTGTCAATCTATATGAACAGCTCACTAGCACAGTTGGCATGCCCAACAGTCCCCATGTCTTGCCTAGCATGTTTGGCTTCACCATAGAGGCTGACCGTGCTCGTGCCATCCAACACGTTGTGACTCTCAGCACTGAGGTAGGCCGTGCGGAGGCGGAGATCGAGCTCTTCGAGAGGTGTCTCACTTCAATGCGAGTTTTAGCAGGCAACCTTTGCACTGTGTTGGTCCAAGCTGAGCAAGCATTGCGGTGAGCGAAGCTGAGTATTGTGTACCTTTCTTGTCGTCGCTACTGTCTCTTGTCATGTGAAAACAAAGGTAAATGTGTGTAGTCGAGCACAAACGAGTCTGTATTTAGTCCAAGAAAAAGAGCTCGCGAACCCCATTGTTCCAGCGCAAAAGGATTTAGACATTGAATAGTGAGTCTGCCCGGGTTCGAACCGGGAACCTTCAGCGAGCAATCACGTCATGTGAAGCAGACGTCATAACCATTAGACCACAGACCCGACGTCACTTAGATTGTTTTTGCTAATACAGCATGTCTACGTACAACCTCCGAACGCCGTGACGCCACAACGCTACAATCCTGCCTTATTCTGTTGCAAGTAACCTTTGACCTTAACCGCCACCACTGGCACACAATTCGACCATCACCGGGACACCGCATACATTCACTACCATGGAACCCGAAATTCAACAACAGCAGTATACTATCTTGCGCATCAAGCGCAAGCGCAATGAGGAGCCTTTGGACGCACTCGGCAAGTAGTTCCTCTCTCTACCGCTGTTCAGTCCGAGCCTACTAGACGATCGTCGGTAACGCTCTAGTCGTGGAGGGTCGTTCGAGGCGGAAGAAGACCAAAGGCGGGATGAGTGTCTTTCAGTTCGCGGAGACGGTCGAGCAGACGGCATGGCAGGACGAACGGCAAAAGGAGGATCTTCAGGTATGCGTCGATCCTTTGTTATATATCCGTGTTTGGTTCGCGTTTAACGAGAGGCATAGTCGAGAATTAGTAGTCTCGCCCGCGAGGTTATTACGAAAAAGTCGTTGCAGCAGCAGCAGCAGCAACCTACACAGTCGCTGCCTCAGGTTCCTGTAGCTGGAAGCTCGGCTTTGACTGAAGTCTCGAACACTCCGGAAGCAGGGCGGCCTCCGAGGAAGTTGCCTCAGATTGACGACCCGTCGCGAAAGTACATGATAGTCCCGAGCGAGTCCACGCAGACTCCAATCAAGACCGCCTCTCGCTCGAGACCTTCTGCACCGTAAGGTTCCGGCCAAAAAGCTGTCCGAGCGTTATGCTGATGTTGGTTTCTTATTGTTGTACCAGACCGAAGGTACATTCGTACAAGGAGCTTCAGAAATCGAGCTTCACGATGTACGAAGCCATCCCCTCTTCGACATCTCTAGCAAGTCTCGCAGGTCCGGACCCGGACCACGAGATTGACAAGTTCTTGCCCATGCTCAACGATTACTTGCGAAGTAAGCTTCATGTCGTTTCTTAACCGTGTTGCTGCTTGATTTTACGACACGACGCTAGTCAATGGAGAAGAATCGTCAATGCCTACTTCGTCCTCTGGGGCGACGGCTTCGCACGACGAAGATGACTATGTGTGGGACGTCTTTTACTCGCGACCGGCTACATTTCGAGAGCTATACGGGTCGAATAACAACATTGGCTCTGTGTGAGCACTTTTACACTAGGCCTGACTGGCCGGGGCTGATGTCACTTGTTTGCCTAGGACTGGTCTTCCTGACGACGACACTTATGGTTCGGATGATGACTCGGATTACGAAGACGAAGATGACGAGGACTCTAACGGTACAACCATTTCTATTGGAATACAATTCTGAATTGGATGTTAACTTTCTTCCAAGCCGAGGACTGGTACAAGAATGACTACCCGGATGAAGAGGAGTCTACGGACGAGGGAGGGGACGGTGGTAGCGAAGGAAGTGGTACGTACCTATGAACGCATATTTGGAAGGAGAATTTTATTGATTAAGCCCTTGCCCAGATGTGTTCCACGAGGACTCGGACTATGAAGATTTGGTTCATGGCACGTCGACGGGCAAGTGGGAGTACAGGTGATTCCAGGCACACGATTAAAACGATACGATACGACGAATGGAAGCGTAAACCAAACCAACCTGTACTTGTGTCTTTTATTGGGCACACCTTTTTGCATTTATCATAGATTCCCGTCATTTCAAGTGAAAAGTCTTCTTCCCATCATCCATCGCAAGTTTAGCATCCACGATAGCACGTATACATGTACAATAAAAAATACTACAAAAAGGCAATAACATCCATTTGTTTTCCCTTCACACCATCCTTCCGTCGAGTCCGTCCCACTCTGACTTCAAACCAAACAAAAACAAGAGCCAGAACCGGCGCACAGCATAACGACCATTGGCTCCCTCATATCTTCGTCTCACGCACAGAATTCTCCTACACACAAAACAAACACACCGTCAATTTGTCTTGTCAAGAAAAAACCTTTTTGCTTGAGCATCTCAAGTGACGTACCTCGGAATGCAACCCCCGCTGACTTCCCCCTCCCCTCCTCCTCCTCCTCTTGTCACGTCTTTCAAACGAGAGGAAGCCGAGCCCGAAGCCTGCGCCGAGTATGAAGAGGAGGACGGCGAGGGTGAGGCCTGCACCTAGGAAACCAGCGCCTACCGGGCTTATCCTCTCTTTCAAGTTCTCTCCGCTCCCCGCCGCCGACGACGACGAAGAAGAAGAAGAAGAGGCGTTCAAGAGGGCACCGCAGTATCGGTCAGAAGTTTGGTTGCAGATGAGACACCATTCGAGTGTGGTGTTTACTGCTGCGGGTTCGAACGCTGTGATGAAGGTTGAGAGGGGTATGTCGGGGATGGGGGAGGGGGAGGAGAAGGGGAGAGAGATGTTTAGGGTGTGGAATGTTGGGTCTGTTGTGCCGTTTTTGAATTGGAGGCGGAGGAAGGGTTCGGAGGTAGAGGAGGTGGGGGAGGGGAGGCGGAGTTCGAAGATGAGTGCAGATGCGTACTCGACTAAAGAATTTTTTTTTCGTTGATGTCAGGATTTTTTTGGTATGAAGAAAGAAGGGGCGTACCGAGAGCAGAAGGAAGCTGGTCAGTGGCGATGACACCGGTCATGTTGAACAGGCTGAGGAACGGTTTGTACGCGATAGCGGAATAGTGAAACAGGAGCGGGTCCGAGGCGTTCACGATGCGTTGCATGGCGGTGATAATCGAGGGGAGTATCGTCCGTCCCGCGACTACCGCAACGAAGTATATTGAGTGACGGCTGCTGAGCTAGTGAAAGTTGAGGGAAGGCTTACTGTTCCCGATGCCTTCGAGACTAGGGTCGCTGAAGACGCCGTACTCGTGGTAGTTGGCGAGGTCGCGGGCTTGGGCGAGGAAGGTGGGTGGGAGACGGTCTGCGAAGGTTTTGTTATGGATGGACTGGACGTTCATGTAGTCGTAGATCTATTAAAAAACCGACATGGTAAAACGCCGTCGTTGCTATCAAGTAGAAATGATGGTAAAGGCAGTACTAACGTTCCACTGGAAGAACCAAGTTAATCTGTGAGGATGAAAAACGATACAAAGGGAGAATGAACGTACCATGTTTTCGAGAGAGACGCTCCTGCCGTCAAGAAACGGCGGGAGAGATTGCAAAAACGCAGCGCTCTCATTTGCCTTTTGAAGGAACCCAGGAGACTGGTAGAATGCCGTGTTCTTGTTTGCAAAATTCTGAAAGACAAGTCGTAACCAGCTGAGCCCCCCAAAAGCTAAATGAAGCATGACAATGGACGAACGGTGCAAGACGTGTATCCCTCGAGCGAGACATCTTCTTCGGGCTCGACAGACTCGATCGGGACGTATTGGTATCCCGAGAAGGGAGCGGTGACGTTTGTGCCGTTGGCGAGTTCGATAGTGTTTGCGAGCTGAAGGACGCAACATACAAATGTTCAGTCAGGCCGTGGCGTTGGTAGAGAAAGCAGAAATGTTCTTGCCGTCGGGGGGAAGAGACCTTGGGTGGCGGCGATCGCGCTGTCGAATATCACCCCACCCTCGCCACCAGCGTCGGCACGGACCCAGACCTGAGACTGGTTGAACAACGGAAAGGTGGTGCCGATGTACTCGGACGCGTTGGGCTCGAGGTACAAAGAGCGGATGAAGCTGCCCAACAAGAATTCTTGAGTCTGAAACGGTGATACGGCGGCGGTTAGTCGTGATGAAGAACAATCAAGTAGGACGAGGAACGTTGACACACCTCGCCTAGGGGAGTGATCGAGGTTGCAGACGCGGCATAGGTTGTTGGATCCTGGTAGAATCCTTCTCTATCACCGTGACGGGCGATGAGGACAAGACCAAGGATTGTGGAATCTTGGGAGGTGGTCATGGCTGGGAGAGGGGGTCGGCTGGAGGTGGGGCTACGAGTCCAACGACGGGAGACAACTTGTTGAGGGGTTGAATAGTATGCTGTAGATGCAGTTGCACGCCTGTCGGTCACTCAGTGGACATCGTTAGTAGGGTTGAGCTTGCCTGGAGCATCACAGGACCGAGACAGGGGTAGATTGCGGCAGCAAACAACCTCTGTGTCCGAGTTCACTTCCTCCTTGTCCCAACACACGAGCTACTTTCTCGACGATCCGTACTCAATCATCGGTACCTCGTGCAACCCATTTTTATGGGTAGCAGAGACCCACGATAGAATGTAGGTGTGTGGTCAGTCGACCGAGCTGCCATATCACTCTCACCAAGATCATTGACAGCAAATGGATAACACGCACGTACCTGGCTGACAGCTGCAGGCATGCTTTTAAGCCTCCGTTGGTGGTCGGTGTTCTAAGCGTTGACGAAATGTCGGGAACCCATGCAAAATGTTCTTGGCGGTGTGAAAGACATACCAGGTATGTTAAACGAATGCCACGGTGGCGGGAATACGTCGTCTACATCGTGGGTTTGTACCTTGTAGGAGCACTCACGGTGTTTGTGGTCACTGCTCGCAGCTGGCCTGTGGCTGCTCTATAGTTGGAGGCGTACACAACTCAGTAACCAGCGCTGACCGCGGCTACTGGGGTTCACTGACAGTTTTCGCGTTGTTCCTTCCGCTCTTCTGGATATGCGAACTGTCCTAGCTCTCTTCTGCACAAGCTCCGCACCAGAGGTCAGCGTACTGTTTCGTTTCAGTCAAAAAGCAAGGCTGCGAGCACCGTACCAAGTTACAGTGAGAGGACCGCAAACGGTAGAACTTCTTGAAGTTGACGACGCCTGGCGGGCCGTGGCGCTGTCTTTCACAACAAACAATAGTCTCTCTCTATACTAGTTACTTAGCATCTTGCTAAGTCCGAAATCCATTCCTCAGCATGTCAACTCGAATCAACGACCCAACGTGTTTTCATTTTCTCTATTCCTACATCATCCCGCGGGAGAATGGACGAAAAAGCGAGACCTACCCCGGGCCCACAGACCTCGTCCGACTTCCGCCTCTCCCTAATAATAACATAATAACGAGTCAAGAAAAAAATCCTTGATCTGAAGATAAGCTTGTCACTCACTTTTCCTTCTGAATCGAGCGACTCGCTCGATACGGATGGAAAGGTGAGTGACAAGGTACGCAAGTAGGATGCTACCACTCAGGAGTAAAGAGGCGTCGTCCTCGTTACAACAACAGCCATCCGAATCGTGTTTTTGCCACGTACAAGTTTCTCTCCCCAGCTTCGATCCACGGATAGCACGATATAGCGATTAAACAAATCCATACCCTAACAGTAACAGAATGAAAAAAGTCAAACAAACATCCCTCCGTGTCCTTTCTTCGATGGAGAAAGACAGAACAAGTTTTTTTTTCTCTCTCTCTCTCTCTCTCTCCCTCACATCTTCATCTCACGCACAGAACTCTCCTGTGAAGCAAAGAGACACAATCAGCTCAAACCTCTCCACTCCAGTATGACCACAAAGTTTTGATAAAAAAATACCTCAGAACGTAACCCCCCTAGCCTCCGACTCTTCTTGGAACCCCCAACCGAAAGGAAACCAAACCTGAACCCAGCGCCGAGGACGAAGAGGAGGACGGCAAGGGTGAGGCCTGCACCTAGGAAGCCTGCACCCACCGGGGTTATTTTTTCTTGTTCCCTGCTCCCCCAAGAAGAAGAAGAAGAAGAAGAAGGAGAAGAAGGAGAAGAAGAGAGAGAATCATTAGAGGAAGAAAGAAGGGAAGAAGTGTGGAGGGGTGACAAGAGGGCTGCGCAGCCTCGATCGGAAGTTTGGTTGCAGATGAGACACCACTCGAGGGTGGTGTTCACCGCTGCGGGTTCGAACGCGCTGATAAAAGTTGAGAGGGGGATATCGGGGATGGGAGAGGGAGAAGAAAAGGGGAGAGAGACGTTGAGGGTGTGGAAGGTGTGGTCGTTTGTGCCGTTTTTGAATTGGAGGCGGAGGAAAGGTTCGGAGGGGCCGTGGGAGGGGAGACGGAGTTCGAAGATGAGTGCAGATGCGTATTCGACTGGTTTGTTCGTGCGTGTCAGGGTTTTATTTCTTTGTGAAGAGAGAGAACAGAGGGAGAAGGGGGCGTACCGAGAGCAGAAGGAAGCTGGTCAGTGGCGATGACACCGGTCATGTTGAACAGGCTGAGGAACGGCTTGTACGCGATAGCTGAATAGTGGAACAGGAGTGGGTCCGAGGCGTTCACGATGCGTTGCATGGCGGTGATGATCGAGGGGAGTATCGTCCGTCCCGCAACTGCCAAGAAAAAAACCACCTGAGCACGCAAGCTACCGAATTTGGAGCGGACGGAAGGCTTACTGTTTCCGATACCTTCGAGACTAGGGTCGCTGAAGACGCCGTACTCGTGATAGTTGGCGAGGTCGCGGGCTTGAGCGAGGAAGGTGGGCGGGAGACGGTCTGCGAAGGTTTTGTTGTGGATGGACTGGACGTTCATGTAGTCGTAGATCTAAAGAAGCAAAATCAACGGGGTACAACACTATTTTGCAGCAAGGGGAAAAACATGGAGCGAGTACTAACATTCCACTGAAAGAAGTATAAGTCAGCACACATCAAGGGTGAATACTAGGAGGAAAATGAGTGTACCATGTTCTCGAGGGAGACGCTCCTGCCATCAAGGAACGGCGGGAGAGACTGCAAGAATGCAGCGCTCTCATTTGCCTTTTGAAGGAAACCAGGGGACTGGTAGAATGCCGTGTTCTTGTTGGCAAAGTTCTACATAGAGAGCATGCGATGAGCATCCAAAAGCACCGTAAAACGTGGAAACGGACGAACAGTGCACGACGTGTATCCCTCGAGAGAGACATCTTCTTGCGGCTCTACAGACTCGATCGGGACGTACTGGTACCCCGAGAAGGGAGCAGTGACGTGTGTGCCGTTGGCGAGTTGAATGGTGTTTGCGAGCTAAGGCGCCAAAGTTCAGTGGCCCGTGACAGTAGTATATGTATAGAGGAAATGGACTTGCAGTTGGGGGGAAGAGACCTTGAGTGACGGCGATCGCGCTGTCGAATATAACCCCACCTTCGCCACCAGCGTCGGCACGGACCCAGACCTGGGACTGGTTGAACAACGGAAAGGTGGCGCCGATATACTCGGGCGCGTTGGGCTCGAGGTACAAGGAGCGGATGAAGCTGCCCAGTAAGAATTCTTGGGTCTGAGGCGGTCATGCAAGGGGTCAGTCGTGATGCAGGACAATGAGAAGGGACGAAGGGACGCACCTCGCCGAGGGGGGTGATCGAGGTTGCGGAGGCGGCGTAGGTTGTTGGGTCTTGGTAGAACCCCTGGCGATCACCGTGACGGGCGATGAGGACAAGACCGAGGATTTTGGAATCTTTTGAGGTGACCATGGCTGGGGGCGAGCTGGGGGCTACGACAACGAGATCCAAGGTGAGGGTGAGGATGGGGTTATATAAGCTTTGGGTGGCGAGGAACTTTCAGGGCTGGAGCATCACAGAAGTGTTCGCTGCGGCGACAAACAGGCAATGTCCTCCTCCTCCCGCAGAAGCCACTGTCACGACGATGTGTGCTCACCGAGCGCTGCATTGAATGTACCTCGTGCTACAACTCGAATTGATGATATGGATGCACTGGTCCATTGTAATTGTAAGATCACTGCCAAGCCGTTCAGCAAGGATCATTGAAATATGTAACATGCACCGGACAGGACACGTACCTGGCCGCACGTTTTGGCTGACAGCGCAGACATACTTTTGCGCCTCCGTTGACCGTCGGCGTTATGTGACCCTGCGAATGGCTGTCAAAGGAGACGGTCAGTGTTGGATAACATACCAGGTATCGTATGCGGTGGCAAGGGATATGTACTGGGTCGCACAATGTCTCATCTGACTATTGAACAATTGTATTTCTCTACTCGGGATTCACTGTAGAGGTCAGCTACTATAACAAGATTTAACGCTTTCACGTGACCGTTATAAATTTCCTCAGCGTTTCGACGATATTCGTCGAATACTTCCACGGCTCTCAATCTTCTAGCTATAGTACGCTCACCGTTCCCAACGATGGCGCAGCCAGACCTCCTCATCGACTCCCACGTCTCCGCCAAACAATGCCAGCTCGCGGTGGACGCCCTCATGAAGCACGAACAGCGCAGACACGAAAAACTCCAAGAGTCTCAGCTCTTGCCTGGCAAGGAACAGAACGTCTGGTTGGTGCTCACCGTGAAGCAGATGCACCCCGAGAGAAAACTAAAGCCTCACAAAATGTCTGTATTCCCTCCCTCCCTCCCTTCCTCTCTCTCTTCTTCTTCTTATTCTCTGCATCTCTCTGACGACTGTTTTTTTTTTCTGTGGGCGAAATCCCCAAATTACAGACCCATAACCCACCCACTCGTCGATCCCCGCACGTCCGGCGTATGTCTAATCACCAAAGACCCCCAACGCGAATACAAAACCCTCCTCTCGAACCACAACATCAAGTTCATCTCCCGCGTGCTCGGCATCGAAAAGCTCAAAGGGAAATGGAAACCGTTCGAGGCTCGCAGGTTGTTGCTCAAAGAAAACGAGCTGTTCTTGGCAGACGAACGCGTCGTGCCCTTGCTCCCCAAGTTGCTAGGAAACAAGGTTTTCCAAGCTAAAAAGTGTGTGTTTTTTTTTCTGCTTTGTTTGTTTTTTTACATCGAAAGGGAAGTATGGATTGCTAATAGATGGTTTTGGGTGCATAACAAAAAAGACAACCTATCCCGGTGAACCTCACACGTAAAGACCTCAAGGGCGAGCTAGAGCGCGCGATATCGTCAACGTACTTTCATCAAAACCAGGGGACGTGTTCGTGCGTGTTTCTCTCTCTCTCTCTCTCTCTCTTCCTCAACACTCCAAAAAGTTGGCGACGTCTAACACAATATGTAACAGATCAATAAAAGTCGGCACCCTTTCTCAAACACCCGCACAGGTCCTTGCCAACCTGAAAACGGCGTTGCCGGCGGTGGTGAAAGCGGTCAAGGGCGAGTGGGAGAACGTCCAGAGTTTGCACATCAAGACGAACACGTCGTCGAGTTTGCCGATTTGGTCTTGTGAGCTTGGAGCGGAGGACGGGGGGCGGTGGGATGGGTTGGTCAAGGATGAGCACGAGGAGAAGCAAGAGTCAGAAGAGGAGGAGGTGAAGACGAGGAAAAGTGAGAGAGGGAAGAAGAGGGCTGCTGAGGAGGGTGAAGAAGGTGAAGAAGAGGGACAGCCGAAGAAAAAGTCAAAGGCAGCTGCTGTCTCGGTTGAAGAGTCAACAAAGAAAAAGCGGGAAAGCAACCCGACGACGACGACACCCGAAGAGCTTGCAGGCGATTCCCAAGCGACGAAGAAGAAGAAGAAACGCAAGGGGGCGCAAGCTGAGTTGAATTTTTCGTCAGAACCTGCACCACCACCACCACCACCACCATCATCACTACCAGGAGTTGAAGCCTCGACGCCTGTTGTCAAGAAGAAGAGGTCGCGTGCACAGGCGACGGATTTCTTTGACGACGCGAGTGCAGCGTTGACGACTCCCAAGGCTCCAACTACTACTACTGCTGCTGTTGTTCCTCCACCACCTCCAACCCCTCCTAACACACCCGCAGATGGACTAGCAGCAGACTCAAAGAAGAAGCGAAAGGAGAAGAAACTGAAAGCGAGTTTGGGCGAGGAGGAGGAGGAGGAGGAGGAGGGGGGAGCTACTGCTGTTGTCGTCGTTGCGCAGACGCCTGTCAGTCGTGCGATTGAAAAATTGGCGGACGTAGCCGAGTTGGAGGGTGCGAAAGAGGGAGAGGGAGAGGGGAGGAAAGTGAGGAAGCCGAAGAAGCCGAGGCATAAGAAGAGTAAGGCTGATGGGGTTGGTGGTGGTGGGGCGAAGGATGGGGAGCAGGCTGGTACGAAGATGCACGAGGAGGAGGAGCGAAAGCAAAAGGAGGGGAGGGGAGAGGGGGAAGAGGTGCTTGGGAACGTCTCGGGTGGGGAGAAGAAGGAGAAGGAGAAGAGGAGGAAGGGGAAGCAGGGGGGAGGGGAGGGGGAGGTCAGCGTCGAGGATGTGAAGCAAAAACTTGGGGTTAGCTCTGCGTTGGAGAGGAAGAAGGAAAAGGTTGGGAAGGTTGGGAAGAGGAGTGCGAAGGATGGTGTGCTTGGGAAGAAGCTTGGTGTGTGAGCGTTGGCGGTGGCTGGGTTAATTGGTTGGTTGGTTGTGCTATGGATTGTTGGGTGTTACAGACTCGTTTTTTTTTTTTTTTTGCAGGTTATGATGATCATGTATGGTCTGCGCCTGGTTCCCACTGAATTCGTGTTGACCGTTGAACGTTGATAGTTCATGTAAGCCACATTCCTGTTTTTTTTTTTTTCGTAACTTGTCAAGGTTACAGCCGCCTCAGTGAAACTCTCGAACATGGCTTGCGGTATTCACTTTGTATAACCGTGACAATTACGCGGAACAGTGTGTACATACATGTACCCCTCCTCCATTTAGTTGGTTGGGTTGTTCCAGGCTTCGAAGATGCATATATAGTGCCAAGCAAACCGGCGATTCGACGCGCTGAGTCACTTTCAGGTGGTATCGCCGAGAGAGAGAGACTGGTGAAAACAGTTCTGAATCAGCAAAGTGAGATGTATGTATGAGGGTTCGTGGATTCCAGAACGTGCTTGTTTTTTTTTTTTTTTTTTTTTTTTGTAGTGTGAACACTCTGCGCAGTGCGCACACCGACAGATCCTTCGTGGCGTTGCCAGTGGGATGAAAAGAAAAGAAAAGAAAAGAAAGGAAAAAGTTAAATTTTTCGGAATCAATGCCATGAACTGAGTACTGAGAACGTGGGGGTGCCAGCCATTAGCTACATACATATTAGGGGTGTGATGATTATTACTGATTAATCTAATGGTATATATGTTGTTCTAAAGTGTTACTGCTGTACATACAGTAGCTGTAGATAGTCAAAGGCTGGGGGAGGGGGGGAACAAATTAGTAGGTACGATGAAATCCCAATAATCCAGGAATATTTACTGTAAATAATTTTCTACTTTTTCCTCCCAATGACCGAAAACCGAAAAAAAAAATAAGGATAATCTCCGGGGCACCACTGCTCCCCTACACTGCGGGCAAAGGCCGATTTCACATGACGTGAAATGATTGTGAGAGTTATTTGATATGTTAAAAATCCCGTGAATATATAGTTATGTTTGGGGGGTTAGATTAATATACAATCAAAGACATTTTTGTGATTTTTCTACAAATTTTCAAGCCTATCTACTGGCAGCCTTTCCGCGCTCCGAAAATCTGTGTGAATATTGATTTTTCGGGCAGATTTCCGACCGACCTAAAATTGTAAAAACAATTAGATTTCCCACGTGTGTCGGGTGATGGCAAACATAACGTGGCAAACAACTTTCACGAACTTTTCGGTAGCACGTGCATGCAACGAGGTAGGCCGCCGGAAATTCTACCCGCCCTTTCCTTTTCTTGATTTTTTCATGCCCTTTTCCCACGCCCCGCCGAATCCGTGGAAGGCATCTTTTCCACTTGGTTTTCTGAGCCTTGAAAGGTAAATTTTTAATTACATGTGCGTCAAATTCCCATACACCTTCTCAAACATTTTTACAACAAGTCTAGTGCCTTTAACTTTTGCCTGGGACCCCGCCTTCCCCACCTTTCCCGCCTCCCCCGCCACCCCGCCACCCCCGCCACCCTCGCCACCCCCGTCTCCCCCGCCACCCCCGTCTCCCCCGTCTCCCCCGCCTCCCCCGCCACCCCCGTCTCCCCCGTCTCCCCCGCCTCCCCCGCCACCCCCGTCTCCCCCGTCTCCCCGTCTCCCCCGCCACCCCCGTCTCCCCCGCCACCCCCGTCTCCCCGCCACCCCCGTCTCCCCCGCCACCCCCGCCATAACTACTGCCCCCGTCTGCCTGCCTCCTCCCCCCTCCCCCAACCCACACGCATACCTTAACCACCCACCTTGGCAACTCCTACCCTGACAGCCGATCAAGTACCTCGCGCATTGATACATGCAGAGGCTCGTCAGGCCTCCTGCGGCTCATCTGCGTCGCTGAAAAACATTCCAGGGTGAACTCAGTGCTTGCAAAGGACGCAATATCATCTAGGTGGTTGAGCCCAGGTTCTGAAAGGGAGTGAATGACGCGCACCACTCACAAGTACTTACAAGGCTCAGCTACTGGTCACTAGTAGGCTAGAGGATGCTAAGTAGAAGTAGAATATATCGAACCCGTATGATCACTCCTAAATTGACGTGCGTCAGCGACGGACGTGAGCGACGAATACGTCGAGATGAGGTAAAATGTCGGGGGGGATTGAGCAGGTAGGGTGTTTAGTTGCGCACCTTCTATTCACGATGCGCCTGCAGCTGCATTCTAGCTACCTATCTGCAACGCAGCTATCATAGAGGCAAGACCCTAGTCAGTAAAGGGATACCCGGGGCTTACCGTACCTGTTCTGCGCGTTGTACTTAGTCTTCGTAGGTTGTAGCACATAACCGTTATAGGTAGGCTGCAAGTTCGGCAAAGGCAGACCAACTTCCTCGATAAGACGACGGCACGCTTGGGTGGCGAAAACCTCTAGCTCGATAAGAACACGATTGGTCGCCGCCATGTATATGGTGCGCTGCTCAGGCTCTACGAAGGGACTCACTGCCCAACAGCAATGGCAAGTTCATCCTCTCAAGACCCGTCCTCCTCATCCTGAATAGCGAGTGAAAGACCCTCAGGCAGCGAATGAATTCACTAGCCTAGAGGCAGTGGAAATCCGGAGGCTCAACGCAGCGAATGAATTCACTAGCGATAGATTTGAGAGAGGAGCCTGATGCCCGCATGTCCTTGTTGCGGAAACACAACTTTGAGAATGAACTGGGGGTCGTGGGGCAGGGAGGGTGTTCGGTGTCGCACATGCTGTAGCTGTAGTTATGAGAATGGTGGCCGTAATGTCGTTTCCGTCGTCGTACAGACTCAACGCAGCGAATACATTCACTTGCGAGAGGATGGTGGTGGTCTGAGGGAGTGTGGTGGTCGTCTGAGGGAGTGTGATGGTCGTCTGAGGGAGTGTGGTGGTCGTCTGAGGTGGACTGATACAACCAGGATAAGTCGTCCGAGACGGCGAATAAATCCACTAGCCCCAGAGTGATAAGACTACAGAGACTCAGCGCAGCGAATGAATTCACTGGCGAGAGCTCGAGGATGGTGGTCGTCTGAGGGAGTGTGGCGGGTCACGGACACGGGAGAGTATCGCTCAAGCGCCCGGAACTTCAACTCCGAAACTTCAACTTTTCCAACCATGACGACCACGACCATCGCCACGCTGAGCATCCAACTTCGCCACCACCTCTCTGTACGACAAGGAACGACATCACGGCCCCACTCCTACTACAGCTACAGCATGTGCGACGACGAACACCCTCCCTGCCCCACGACCCCGAACTCATCCCCAAGCCACGACGACGACGACGCTTCCTGACGCCACCACCACGAGCGCATCCCCATGGCCAAGCAATCCTAAGTGACAAAGGGTAGAAAGGTGAGAGTAATTCTTATTAGCTTTCCCGTTGGTGAATCTATTCGCCACGTGAAATTTTCCTCTTCTCGCTTGCCTGTTGGTGAATCCATTCGCCGCATCGCCACCACCTCTGGGCTAGTGAATCCATTCGCTGCCTAAGGTTCTTTGGGTCGCAACTTTCAAGCTTCAGTGTCTTTAGGGCTCTGAGCCGCTCTCTTCACGGATCCGCATGCCTTCGAGCGCATTGCTACAAGACACTCCCCAAAGCTGCTTACTGGGACCCTTCGTTTCCTACCGGCAACGACGCCAGGGTCGATATCCTGTCGGCTTCACCGTCGACGGATATCGGACACTGCCCTGTCGGCTTGACCGTTGATGGATTTCGGACACTACCTGTCCCACTGTGCCTGTTTTTCTTGATCGAGGTTAGTGGGATTCATCGCGGCTGCTAAGCCGGTATCTCGCAGCTCTGAATCGGTGTATTGTAGGGACGAGAACGTTTTCATCACATACATACTTCCGAGACCCTCGCGATCGTATCAATACACAAGTCCCGAACTGCAAGCTTCAGCGGCGTTTTCCGCCAACACGCGCATGTC
>JABYQR010000304.1:0-54726 GCA_022592445.1 Cytidiella melzeri
GGTAGCCTGGTGGATCTGGACGTTCTTAGCGTTCAGCCAGACCATGCCCACTGGAAGACACGTGGAGATCGCTTCTCAGATTCGTAGAGTTGCTTCATCTTTTCTTTGCTTAGACAAAGAGCTGCTTCGGTCTCTTTGCGTACTCGAGCCATATTGTCAAGGTGCTCATCTAGCAACGGGATATTGCTTTGCTTGCCAACTGGTATGGTGAAGTCGGGGCAATATCTGTAGATGACCTCAAACGGTGTTTGTGAATTACTCGCGAGTTGAGTGCAAACTCAGCTGCCGGCAGATGATCGACCCAGTCGTCTTGTTGTTGCTGACAGAATAGACGCAGATGCTGTTCAATGTCCTGGTTTTGCGTTCGACTTGCCATTTCCTTGCGGATGATAGGCGGTCGTAAAACCAGTCTCTATGCCTAGGCGTGATAGAGCGCACGCATGAAGCGCGCTGCAAACTGGGGTCCTCGTCAGAGAACACCTTCTTGGGAATGCCGTGAAGTCGGAATACTTCTTTTAGTGTAGATCAGCAATCCCCTCAGCGTTAACCTTAGTAGTAGTAGGGATGATGTGCGTTTGATCAGAGTAGTGGTCGACGTAGACCGCGATCAATCAAATCCCTTAGATGGTGGCAGCTGAGTGATGAGATCTACACCACGTGTTCCCAAGGTCCTGGCCAGAGTTTCCTGAGGCTGTAGTACTGCTTTAGGGTGGGAGCTGACTTGTAGCTTGACAGCGATCACACCTAGTACGTAAGTCTCTATGAAGGCATTCATCTTCGGCCACCAATAGTGTCGTGAGACTAGCTCTATGGTGCCGTGTTTGCCCGGATGACCAGCCGCGGGTGTGTCATGGCAAGATTTGACTATTTCGTAACGGAGCTCTTTGTTTTAGGGATATAGAGTTTCCCCTGTAATAGATGAGTCCGTCACTCTCTTCCCATTAAGTAAACCGCCGACAAGTTTGCGAGGACCCTTCTTTCAAGGGTAGCAAGAGCTTGTGCGACTTCTGCTTCTTGTTCCGTGCATTCTCGGATCTTTGATTCGAGTGGAGAAGCAGTGGCAAGTGCACTGGTAGCAAGGATCCGGAAATGTTCCGGTTTCAGTACCACCTGATCCTTGTTGTCTTCTTTGTCCGTGACAGTATGTGAGTGAAGACGAGAGAGAGGATCAGCGTGTATCATGGTACTACCGGGCTTGTATACCAACACGAAGTCAAAGTCAGCCAAAAGTAATCACCAACGTGCTTGACGTCGAGTGAATGTTGCGCAGTCTTCCAGTACTGCAGGTTTGCGTGATCTGTCCAGATCTCAAACGGTTCCTTGAGCCCCTCAAGGTAGTGACGCCAATCTTTGAGAGCCTCGGTGATGGCTGACATCTCCCGATCAAAGATTTTGTAGTTACGCTCTGCTTCAGTCATAGATGCGGACCGGTAGGCGATAGGGTGGTAGAATCCATCTTCCTTCGATTTCTGGGAGATGATTCCACCGGTTGCATAGCCTGAGGCATCGACTTCTAGACGTGTAGGGAGTTCAGGGTCCCAGACTGCCAAGATAGGCTTAGTAGTAAAGGCCTTCTTTAGCAGCGTGAAGGCAGTCTCTTGTGCTGGACCCCAGACGAACAGTACATCCTTCTTAGTAAGGTTGTGTAGAGGCCGTGCGTGCTTTGAGAAGGCTTGAATGAAGTGTCGGTAGAAGTTGGCAAACCCTATGAACCCTCTTACTTCTTTGAGGTTCTTGGGTGTGGGCCACGTTGAAACTGCTTGGACTTTGACAGGGTCCATAGCTACTTCGCCAGTGCAAATGATCAACCCGAGGTACTCGATCTCAGATTTCTCAAACTCGCACTTTTCCGGCCGAAGATACAGATTGTGTTGCTGAAGTCGCTCGAGGACTTCATGAACAACCTTGCGGTGCTCTGTCAGGTTGTTACTCCAGATCAAGATGTCATCTAGATAGACAGCCACCTTGCCCTTGGCGACTAGGTCGGTGAAGATATTGTCCATCAGAGCTTGAAAGATAGCGGGTGAGTTTGTGAGACCAAAGAACAAGACTTTAGGTTCAAAGAGTCCTTGGTTGGTAACGAACACTGCTTTGTACTCGTCTCCTTCTTTGATTCGGACATTGTGATATCCACAACGAACATCAAATTTGGTGAAGATCTTTGCACCCTTGAGCTTGTTGATAATGTCGGTAGCAAGCGGTAGTGGGTAACAATTCTCTACAGTGATGTCGTTGAGTTTGCGGTAGTCCTGAATAAGTCGGAGTTTGTTGTCCTTCTTTTTGATGAAGAAGACTGGAGAAGCCATTGGAGACTTAGAAGGCGTGATGTAACCTTTTGATAGGTTCTCCTGAATGAATTTGTCAAGCTCAGCTTGTTCATTCAGGGGCATAGGATAAACTTTCGATTTGATCGTCTCAGGAGCGTCTGGTTTGAGATCAATCGAATGGTCCCAGGGCTGATGCTGGGGTAGCCGATTAGACTCTTCCTCAGAGAAGACTTCAGCGTGTCTGTGATACTCTGATGGAACAATGTCTTCGAAGGAGCGCTGAGCTTTAGCTTCGTTTGTTTGGCAGCAAGCTTAGTAGAGTAGGTGAAGCCGGCCATACACCAGACTTCGTCAGTGGTGTCTTGGATGATACCGGCTTTAACCCACTGCCTACGTTCTTTGCAATTACCGTCAACCTTCTGGAAAGGTTTGTTAGGAGATTCTTCCGAGCCGCTTGGAATTGTCATTTCTCCTTTTTTCCAGTTGACGGTAGGGTTTACGCGTTTGAGCCATGGTAGCCCAAGAATAACATCTTCTGGACCTAAGTCCGTGACGAGAAACTCCGCCTTTTCCATGTGATCTCTGACTGTGAGTGTAAGGCGAACGAAGTGCGTTCATCCGCCAGCTTTATTCTTAGTTCCGTCAATGTTATGCAATGAGATGACCCTTTCGAGCGGGTGCTGAATAATCTTATGCTTCTTGACAAACTGGTGACTGATGAATAAAGCCGTAGCTCCTGAATCGATCATAGCAGGAACGCGAATGCTTCTATTCAGACCTTTAACTAGTACATGTACACGGAAATGAGATGATAACCAATCTAGCAACGACATAGTACATGAGGAGATAGTAGACAAAGGGCATGGAGTAGACATTGTACACGAAGAAGACGAGGCAGAAGACGAGGAAGGCAACAAAGGAGACAGGGACAGGGTACCGGGGGGACTTGCAGCTGTGGCTGTGTCACGAGTCTGTTTCAAAAAACCGCATTGATTTTGGCTGCCATCTCATCCATTTGCTTCTTTTGGATGTCAAGCATGTCCTTGAGTGCCGCAATCTTAGCATCCTTGTCATTGGATGCGTCTTGCTTTGCCGGGGTAGTAGTTGACGAGGTAGCAGCGACTTTTTGTCCCTTAGGGATGCCTTGAAGCCGTTTCAGGCAAACCGCCCCCCAGTGACCGGTACCACCGCAGTGGTTGCAAACCGGGTCATCAGGGTGCTTCGAGTCCCTCTTCTTGTGGTTCTCGGATCCACAAACCGAGCAGCACTTGCTTATCTCCTTCTTCCATTTCTGGAAGATCTCCTGCTTGCCCAGACCCGCAAAGAGCGAGTCAAACGAGGCAGAGAAGCGGGACGCGTCAATCTCCATTGCGTTGGGATCACGGAACGCTTGCTGGTGGGACTTGCTGTGCCCCGAGAAACTGTCCACCATGACCTTGCCCGTGTTGTTTTGCAAATCGGCGAGCTGAGCATCAACTGCCTTGCACTAGTCCTTGAGAGCGTTGTAGGTAGCAGCGCGGGTTTGAAAGTACGAGACACGTTGAAAGTACTCGGTGCTCAAGCTCGACTTGAGACAATCAAAGAGGTCCTGCTGGCTCCAGCCAGTGCGAGGGGCCCAGGTCTCAAACTCGGAGATGTGGGCGGCAAAGGTCTTATTGCCTTGCTTCATGTTGGCTATTTTTGTTTTAGCCTCCATAACAGCATCTATAGGCTCAAATTTGGCTTTGAAAGCCTCGATAAACGTATCCCAGCTGTTGCCAAAAGCTGGTTTACTACTGGCCAGCTTCTCAATACGAGGGCGAGCCCAGTCGGCAGTGTTGTCCTGCATGAACGATAGGGCGCTGGTGATGAGTTTGTGAGGATCAAAGATCCTCGCGCCATTGTTGTCCACCCGGACCTGTCCTTGTGCGTCCTGCTGGAAAAATGCCTTGCCCTGGTTCTGGGCCCAGACAATGAAAGCATGTTGGAAAAGCCTTGCTTCCAATGATGTCTTTCCCTTAAAAGAGACCGGCTTCTCAACAATACTCCGTTCTCGGGACATGTGCGTTGCTGCGGCGATGGCTGGTGCCTGGGCAGCTGTCAAGGCAGCCACCTGATTGGTGAGATCCACCATTCTTTGCGTCAGGATGCCAAACATGTTTAGGATATCCTGGGCGCTCAGGTTGGCAGCTGGGGCAGCGGCTGGGGCGGCTTCGGGAGCAGCGTTCTGGTCCATGTCTTCCTTGGTGATGAGGAGGAGATTGTCTTCGTTTGGAGTCTGGTGGTGCTCAGAGTAGTACTCGCTGTTGACCGCTTCTGTTGGGTCTGCCTGAGTGTACCGATTTGGGCACGGTTGTTTGTCACACTCGTAGAATATGCCTTTGTAGAAGTGGTTGTCTGTGACCGTGCTCTAATTGAAGAAGTGTATGTAATTGTAGCAGGGGAGGCTAGACAACGTGATGGGCAAAAACTGTGGACTGTCTAGATGCACTCAAAGTAGCTATCACTATTGACTACGTTAAGTTGTGCTAAAACTCTATTGTAGTTTTTACGAAGCTGCTTGAAGGAAACTTTCCCAATTGCTTTACAACCCCAGTCCAGGAGCTGCCACTCGCGGTCTGCTGTGACGGGAGCAAGTTCGTTGACTCGGTTGAGGAAGCGATTAACCTTGTTGACAAGGTAAAGCAGTGCGCAACGGTGGTCGGGATTGGCGCGGTTCAGGAGTTCTTCAAGCTCTGTGGGAGCTTGCAGGCGAGTGCGGACAGCGGTAACCTTCGGCTTGAAGATGCTGACAAGGTCAACCAGTGATAACTTCTTGAAGTCTATCAATACCAGTTTGGGTGCGGCGGGAGCAGGAGTGGGTGGGGGAAGCTTAGCGAACCACTCAGAGAGAGTTGGCTTGTGGGTTTGCTGCTCAGCTAGAGTGTGAGCACGTTCCTTGGCTTCACGTTCTCTGTATGCTCGGGCAGAAGCGCAAAGTTGTCGATTTTCCTCGTAAGAGGGGACAGTGAGGGTGATGCCTTCGACAGGCGGCTTCTTTAATACGTACTTCGCGACGTTGACAAAGTCTTTGTCAGACCAGTGATGAGGTTGACCGCTCTTACGCTTGGCAGCGAGAGCGTCGAGGAAAGATGTTGGAAGGCACCTCTTGAGCTGAGGCTCAGTGGTAGTGAGGTCCTTGTTGAAACAGGGGCGCGTGTCTTTAGGCACTAAACAACATGTAGGGGGTGAAAACGGACGACGTAAGTGTAGCTCAACGGTATGGAGAGACTGAAGACGTACTCGTCAAACAGGAGTAAACTTTTTTAAATGGTAGAAATGGGGGAATCCAGGGTTTCACAACGATCTCAACCTAATGTCACGGAGACAGAGCTCAACGTAGCAACTAGGGACACGATGTGGACAACAACAACGAGGTGGTGGCAGGCGTGTAGCACAATGCTCTCACCAACTATAAACCTTATTCAGGTAGCTAGCCCAGTA
The DNA here is from genome assembly GCA_022592445.1 of Cytidiella melzeri. Taxonomy (NCBI): domain Eukaryota; kingdom Fungi; phylum Basidiomycota; class Agaricomycetes; order Polyporales; family Irpicaceae; genus Cytidiella; species Cytidiella melzeri. The sequence continues at coordinate 5,730 of JABYQR010000304.1, forward strand.
AAGACCAAGTTAGTATTTGTACTACCAGCTATATAGTACAAGAGGGGGTGGCTTACCTAGCCCAGTAAAGACCAAGAGGTCGAGATGGGGGGCTAGGAGCGTACATGTAGCAGTATATATAGACTTCAGGGACCTGCGCACAGACCATGTTGAGGTCAGGCTTTGCAAGAAGCCGTGTGAACAAAGAACAAAAGAACTACCTAAAGGAGAACAATAGCTATTGTCTAGACCTTGCCAAGAACTCTACTTGTGAGAGAATCTATCTAAAAGGAGACCAACTATTATATTCCATTCCCACACCTGTGAGAACATCCTTCCATAAAGATAAGGAGAACAATAGGGAAAGAATAAAAGGAGTTGATGTGAACGGTGACGTCAAACCCTAGCTATGGGCTGAGCCATGTGCGTGTAGCCATGTGGGCTTACTTAAGCTAAGTCACATGCCAGTGTGACGTAGTAGCAAGTAATGTGACCGTGTGGAGCGTCTAAGCCACGTGATACGGGCGCTTAGTAGACGTGAAAAGGGAGTTTATGCAGAGAAGGTTGCAACTGAGCTGCAGCCCGGAGTTTTACAGATAAAAACAAGAGGTAAATTGCAAAAATTAAGGGCTAGTCAGGCCATCCATGACAGGTCCCACCGGCAATTTGTTGCTAAATTTTAACAACATGGGGTGTCACGGTCACAACCCATGCCCGCTACGGCCGTAAAGGTACAGTAAGTTTCTGGAGTAGAGCATGGAGATGAAGATTGTTTGACATGCATCCTGTTCTCAATGGTGTTAAACTATGTTAGATAACCTAAATATAATTTGGTAAACTGCAGGAGCAGGGTTACAAGTGATTATGTTATTGATAGCAAATTGAATAAATCACATAGCATGAAATAGTTGGTTGGACCTGTAACTTTGCTAGCAAAAGCAACCTCAGTAAACAACTCTGTTCCTGGGAAGGATCTTGCCAAGCCATCTGGTCATGAATATTGGCTGTATTATGGGCATTTGCTATAGGTGACACCTTTGATAGGCAACTTGATCTGCGATGAAGTGACTGTAGTACAATTGATAAGTTTGGTTGCGTAAAAGGAGACACACATTGATGAAGGGAGTCACCAATAGTAGCAAGGGGCTTGATTTATCTTGTCATTAATCTTGTGCTGTGTTCACTGCTGATTCTACAAAATTATTTGCTTCGGGAACAAAGGGCTTGAGAGTGTCTCATCAGATCAATTGCCAGAACATGTCACATGTGTCCTGCTGATGTCTGAACTGCCTCAGCCCCACTAGAACTGCCACAAGCTGTGTTCTGATTGTTACTCCTGCCTATAGAGCAACTAGTGGTTGTGAAACTATGTGGAACACTCAAATGCAGTGCTTGTGTCACAGATTTTCAATGTTTCTACAAGACTTGCCTTACCAGGCAACGGTATTATTGGGAATATTTAAGCGCTTGTCAAGCGCTTATCCAGCGCTTATCTGGTGTCTATTTAGGCGCTTATCCAGCGCTTATCTGGCGCTTATCAGGCGCCTATTCCGGCGCTTATTCTCAGTGCCTATCAATTGATGCGCTGATGCGCTTCCTGTCTCTGATGCGCTGATGCGCTCCTTTCCTTATATGTGTATCACATGATAGAACTCTCTGGAACCTTGTGGAACTTGCTGGAACTATGATGTCATAGTATAGAACATTCCATTAGATGACGTCATAGTTCATAGAACCTTCTGGAAAAGTCTAGCCTTGTCTTAGAACAAGCTAGAACAAGTCTAGCCTTGGAGCTGGTTCATGGGGTCAGGTCATGGGGACAATTGCTATTGGTTGATTATTGAAGTGGCACCACTAGGGCATAGGGCATGCTTAGTAAGGTAGATTACTTCGCTTACTCATGTAGGTAATAGGGGTCTTAGGGTAGTACCTGGGGTCCTCCCCTTCATGTATATATAGAGGCACTCCTGAGGGCATATCCCCTCAGTCTTATCCACTCTGTTGAACCAGGACTACTCAGTACCCACCAGTACTTCGCTCACCACCACTCTTACTCTCTATCTCACCACATCCCCCTCAAGTTAACCAACTTATCTGGTGAGTGTAGCATTACTGTTACAGCTTGCTGCTGATGCAACCATGTCCTGTTGATGTCTGAACTGCCTCAGCCCCATTAGAACTGCCACAGACCATGTTCTGATTCTAACTCCTCCTTGAAGAGCAACTAATGGTTGTGAAACTTTGTGCAACAATCCAATGCAGTGCTTGCTGCTGATGCAACCATGTCCTGTTGATGTGATGTATGAACTGCCTCCCCCCCATTGAAACTGCCACAGGCTGTGTTCCAACAGTGACTCCTGCTTAGAGAGCAACTAACAGTTGTGAAATGTTGTGCCACAATCAGATACAGTACCCACTACTAATGCAGCCATAAATTACCATTGTCCAAGAATGTAGGGGTTGAGAATCTGTAGTTAGCTTCCAAAGTACTGGTAATTCCTGCTCAGAGCCAATACTATGTGTGGCATGTCTTATAATTGTATTCCTTTTTCAGAGAGCAAGCAATGTCTGTAGATTGCTGCAACATTTCTCCATAACATGCTCAATTCCACTTCAATTGACAGGATGTTTGTACCAGGAATTTGCCACAACATAGGGCTATACAATGGTGTAGAATATGTACATACAGTCAAACCCCTCTTAACTCATACCCCTTATACCCCATAACCCCTCAAAACCCATATAATTCTCAGTTGACCAACTCGGTCTGCAGAGAAATCCAGTCAAAAACCCATAACCCCCTGATACTCCATAATCCATGCCTTTTAGGAATGAAAACCCCATACTTTTGATATATTTTCTGGCTTTCAGGACATATATGTAGTCTTAAATGTCTGTATCCATAACAACTTTCTTTTGGCTGCGAGCAGACTACGTATGAAGTGTCTCGGGCAACAATTTGAGGGCACACATAAGATACTGATGATGAATAAAACTGGGATAGCATCATGAATAAGTCCTGCTTTACAATTCCTGAAGAATGAAGAAGAATTGTTCCAGTGTGCTCCAGCACATTGATGCCTTTTCAGATGTGGCCTTTTTGTCCCCCAAAGTGTGGGAATTCGATGGCAGAATACAGACAATAACAGTATCAATAACACAATAATGGTACAGCTGATGGCATCACACTGGCCTTGTTATCAGCCCTTTATAACTTTGTATCAGATCACTTTTGCAATCAAAATGCAGTTTTTGAATTTTACCAACTGCATGTGGGTACCACTCTGTACATATAATACACAATTGGATAGCCCTATCTTGTGGCAACATCCTGGTACAAACATCCTGTCAATTGAAGTGGAATTGAGCAAGTTATGGAAAAATGTCATCCAGACTCAGACTCAAACTCCACTCCTGCTGGCAAATGATGTCAAATTCTGGTCAGGTACATGCAGCAATCTACAGACATTGCTTGCTCTCTTAAAAAGGAATACAAATATAAGACATGCCACACATAGTATTGGCTCTGAGCAGGAATTACCAGTACTTTGGAAGCTAACTACAGATTCTCAACCCCTACATTCTTGGACAATGGTAATTTATGGCTGCATTAGTAGTGGGTACTGTATCTGATTGTGGCACAACATTTCACAACTGTTAGTTGCTCTCTAAGCAGGAGTCACTGTTGGAACACAGCCTGTGGCAGTTTCAATGGGGGGGAGGCAGTTCATACATCACATCAACAGGACATGGTTGCATCAGCAGCAAGCACTGCATTGGATTGTTGCACAAAGTTTCACAACCATTAGTTGCTCTTCAAGGAGGAGTTAGAATCAGAACATGGTCTGTGGCAGTTCTAATGGGGCTGAGGCAGTTCAGACATCAGCAGGACGTGGTTGCATCAGCATAGAACACTGCCTTTGATTCTTCCATACAGTTTCACAACCACCAGTTGCTCTATAAGCAGGAGTAACAATCAGAACACAGCTTGTGGCAGTTCTAGTGGGGCTGAGGCAGTTCAGACATCAACAGGACATGGTTGCATCAGCAGCAAGCACTGCATTTGAGTGTTCCACATAGTTTCACAACCACTAGTTGCTCTATAGGCAGGAGTAGCAATCAGAACACAGCTTGTGGCAGTTCTAGTGGGGCTGAGGCAGTTCAGACATCAGCAGGACACATGTGACATGTTCTGGCAATTGATCTAATGAGACACCCTCAAGCCCTTTATTCTTGAAGCAGGTAACTTTCCCCAGAATCAGCAGTGAACACTGCACAAGAATAATGACAAGATAGACAAAGCCCCTTGCTACCATTGGTGACTACTGCACCAATGTATGGCTCCTTTTCCCGCAACCTGATAAGTTTACTACAGTCACTTTATCCCAGATCAAATTGCTTATCAAAGGTGTCACCAGTGGCAAATGCCTGTAATACAGTCAATATTCATGACCAGATGGCTTGCCAAGGTCTTTACCATGAACAGAGTTGTTTACTGAGGTTCTCTTTGGTGACAAAGTCACAGGTGCAATTAACTATTTCATGCTGTATGATTTTAATAACATAATCACTTGTAACTCTGCTCCTGCACTTTACCAAATTGTATATAGGTTATTCAATAGAGTTCAACACCATTAAGAGAAGAACACATGTCAAACAATCTTTATCTCCATGCTCTGCTCCACAAACATGTCTCAATTCTGTACTCACACCCATTGTTGCAATTCAAACAATACAGCACAGTCCCTCTTAATTCCTGAATCATTGTGTGCTCCAGTGAAGACAACCTGTAACAGTAAGGTTACTACTCATCAGATAAGTTGTTAAACCTGAAGGGATAGAGTGAGATAGAGTGTGAGAGGTGTGGTGAGCGAAGTACTGTGAGGTACTGAGTAGTCCTTTATCAACAGAGTGGATAAGACTGAGGGGATATGCCCTCAGGAGTGCCTCTATATATACATGAAGGGGAGGACCCCAGGTACTACCCTAAGACCCCTAATACCTACATGAGTAAGCGAAGTAATCTACCTTACTAAGCATGCCCTATGCCCTAGTGGTGCCACTTCAATAATCAACCAATAGCAATTGTCCCCATGACCTGACCCCATGAACCAGCTCCAAGGCTAGACTTGTTCTAGCTTGTTCTAAGACAAGGCTAGACTTTTCCAGAAGGTTCTATGAACTATGATGTCATCTAATGGAATGTTCTATACTATGACATCATAGTTTCAGCAAGTTCCACAAGGTTCCAGAGAGTTCTATCATGTGATACACATATAAGGAAAGGAGTGCATCAGCGCATCAGAGACAGGAAGCGCATCAGCGCATCAATTGATAGGCACTGAGAATAAGCGCCGGAATAGGCACCTGATAAGCGCCAGATAAGTGCTGGATAAGCGCTTGACAAGCGCTTAAATATTCCCAATAATACCATTGCCTGGTAAGGCAAGTCTTGTAGAAACATTGAAAATCTGTGACAGATTACACAACTTAGCCCCCCGTGACTCGAAAGAACCTCGTCAGGACGCTGACGCTATCAAACAATACGTGTCTTTAGTCGGTGGTTTACGATACGTCGCTGACTGTACTCGACCAGACGTTGCATACTGCACTGGTCAACTTGCACAATACTTAGCTGACCCTTCTAAGGAACACTTTGCTGCAGCTAAACAGTGTTACCTATACTTGAAGGGAACGTGCAATTACTGGCTTGTCCTAAGAAACCAAGCAACTACTACTAATACTTCACTTGTCTGATACGCTGATTCTGACGGTATGACTACATACGGCAATAAACCAATAATGGGCTACACCTTCACATACAATGACTCGCTTATCTCTTGGTCAAGTAAGCGCGGTTCACTAGTAACACTATCGGTCACCGAAGCCGAATTATATGCCTTAGCGCATGCGTCAACTGAGGCTATATATTTAAAAGCTCTCATTGACGAACTACTGAACTTTACTATGGATCCTGTCAAGATGTATACTGACAGTGCATCAACTAATGCCATTGTTAGCTCACCTGACGAGCAACATTCGCAACGAACTAAACACTTCGAAATTCGTAAGAATTTCATCAGCGATTGTGTACTCAAGAAGTATATAACTATTCATCACATATCTTCTAACGATCAACGTGCTGATACACTTACTAAAGCACTACCTCTCAAAAAACTCAAGCACTTCAATGTACTACTTCATATTTGTGCTTGAAGGGGAGTGTTCGACTACATTAAATTAGACGCTTAACGTACGAGCGCCGTAGTTACCGTATATAAGACTTACTCCGATCAATGCAACTTGACGCACTTTTGATCCCCAACTCCCACTGTGTGATCCCTCTCAGTCTTGCTCTCTCAACGCTCTCCTCTACTAGCATAGCCTTCTAACAAGTTTACTAAAGGCTCAGTCAGCACCATTCAGTTATGTAGGATGCTCAGTCATTGCTTACATTCTCTGTTCAGTAGTATTAGCAAGCAAAGCTGTGCATTACCAATCCTTACTCATATGACATTACTGTAGCATTAGTAATTTGTTCTACTATATTACTTTGATGCTGAACGTATTAGCACCCTAGCTTATTGTATATAGGCTTTGTACTTGATCAATCAACCATACACAGTTTTGATCCCCAACTCCCACTGTGTGATCCCTCTCAGTCTTACTCTCTCAATGCTCTCCTCTAGCATAGCCTTCTCACGTAATCTAGTTACAGACATGTATATACCGCTCCTAGAGAGCAGAGTCATGATAAGACACTTACTCCCAGAGTTAGTTAACCTTCCAAGTCATCCCCTACACTTGTAACTTTCAAACAAGTCCTACCAAGCTCGATAGGGTGGCTGGGTAGGAGCCTGGTCACGAATCCTCGTTCACACCCTCGTTCCGCCCACTGTGACCGTGAAAACGAGCGGTTTTTGGATAAAAGCCCGAAATTTAAAATAACTTCACATCGCTCCCTCCCTCGTTTCACGCGCCCTGAAAACGTGCGGTTCTTGGATAAAACACGAAAAATTACTTCATAAAATACCGTAACTTACAACAACAGCTAATTGACGGCGACGTTCGCCGAGAAAACCACCACGCACTGTAATATAGGGTGCGCAGGCCAAATCAAATCAACACTGGTGGTGTCAAATGCTTGTATACGAAAGAAACTATTATTGAGCAATCAGTCGAGAATTCGAGGTTTGGAAACAGTAAGAATAACGCGATGAAGAAAAGAAGTGGTATGTCAGGTATACGTGGTACTAGGCGATGATGGATGGGATGGTTTCGGAGAGAAGTAAGAGAAGGGGGGAGAGAGACAACAAAAACACAGTCCGAGAGAGTTCGTGGATACACTGTATGGTAAGCTAGCTATAGACAGTCTAAGAGTGTATGTGGCAGTTCGTGATAACAAATAAAGTGAGATGTCGTTGTATCAGCAAAAAAAACAGACAGAAAAACAACAATGCGAGGAGGAGCGAGTAGGGAGGGCCACAGGTATGTACGACGGAGGAGAATCCAGAAAAAAGGAGCGTGGGTGCGCAGCACAACGCCGCGAAAAGATCGTGTATGTCGAACAACAACTGGACGAAAAATGGCAAGGAGGGGGTGTAGCAATACAAAGCAAAACATGCACGTGTATGAGCGAGAAAGTGTGGTGGTGTTGACACACTGAGAAAGCTATTGCGAGTCCGTTCTGTCCGTCAAGGCGGCGTCAAGACAGAGCCGAGAGAAAAAGCGGTGGAGGCACATCTTTACTTGGCGTTACAACCGCCCTTGGGCTTCAACTTCCACATCTTCACCGAATCACTGCAATACCCGCGCATTAGCCTTTCAATCACGAAAAAGTCGGAGGCGAAAAGATGGACTCACATCCTGAACGCCCTATCATCCTGGTTACTCGGCCACGTCTTGAACCACGTACTCTGCGCCTCCGCAAATGTCTTCATCGCCTCGCTGTCTTGGTCCACCCACGGCTTCCCGCCCACACCATCCGGGAACCACCCGCTCGTACCACCCGCGGCCAGATCCAAAATTAGGAAAAACTGCTGATCGAACGGCGCCGCGCTGCTTCCACCAGCTTCCTCCCAGATATTAGACACAATAACCTCCGTGTCCGACCCGTTGTGAGCTGTGGTAGGGTAATCGCCACGGTCAAAGAACGATTTACCTCCTTTACCCGTGACTTTGAGATTCATCATCGCCTGGAGTCGGGTGTCGACATAGAATCGCATCCAGTCCGGCGTCCACTCAAGACCGTAAGTGTGGAAATCCTCGCCGTATGTAAATCGCTTTTCTTGCCACCAACCAACGATGTGGGTCTGCAAGCTGGCAAGAGGGCCGTAGTTGAGGGAGGAGCGAATGTAGTTGATGCCTTGCGCGGCGTATGACTGGTCGTTACCTCTAGCTTCCATGATCTACAAGTCATACCGAACACGATCGTCAGCTCTTGCTCGGACCAATGAGCTGCCTGAAGACGTACATCAATTTCTCCACTGAATGGCCAAATTCCGTACTTGTTATCGGTTGGCAACATCCAGATCGCAGGCCAAAGCCAATCACCCCTAGGCAGCTTCGCCCTCACCTCGACTTTACCGTACGCAATCGAATAGTGTCCCTTCGTGCTGATCCTCGCCGACATAACGGGGGGGAGGACGTTAGTGCCGTCAGAAGTGGCAGAACAGTTGGACTGGTCGGAGTTGGCTGAGATGCTGAAAGTGCCTTGGCCGGCATTGCAGTTGTCGAGGGAGTATTGTCCACCGTTAATGATTTGGTCCGTGCTGCCGATGGCATCAGAGGTCAGCGTGGGCATGATGTACAGCTGGTTGTTGCGGATGTAGAGATTCTGTTGAAGCGCAGTTGCCATCTCGAACTCGCCGTTGCTAGAACAAGGAGCATCAGCTCTTAAACACACGCTGAGTTTTCTGTCAAATACTCACCCAAACCCTCCCATCTCGACATCTCTTGACCATGTATTTTCCAAGTCCAAGGTGTTGAAATTGTCCTCGAGGACCAGACAGAGATCATCGGCAGTAAGCTGATGAACTCCAGTCCAGCCAAAGAAGCAAATCACCGCTGCCGCCGCGACTCCCAAGAACATACAACCGAGTGTCAACCACCAGCTCACGCGCTCTCTCGTGTTCTTCGTACCAATCCAAGGCTTGTCCTCCTTGGTGAGTTTTTGGTCAAGACGTGTAGAAGGCATCAGAGCACGAGTACGCTTAGTGTAGGCATAGGGAGAAAGACCAGATGTGTACGCCGAAGCAGGGAGATACGTGAGGGAGGGAGGGTAGGTAGATGTGGGGTAGGTGTTTGATGGGGTGAGAGATGGGTAGGAGGGAGGTGACCAAATGGATGAAGGGCGGGAGGCCGGGGACAGGAAGGGGGCACGCATGGCAATCTGTGGTTGGGAGTTCGTGCGTGGGAGCATGCCATCTACAAGCAAATATGTCGTGGAAATGAATATTTGTCGATCGTTTCACGTAGCTCGGAAATACTCACCGCCAACCAACTGTGTACTGCTACCGGCCATCGCACCTGCGGCGCTGTTCTTGTAGACATTTCCACCGCCAATTGGAGGTGTGCTACCGCCGGGAGTGTTTGGCCCGCTTCCTGTGCTACTCCAGCTCCTTCTATCCTCAGAGCCCATGAACGGCGCATAAGGCCGTCCAAGATCTCCCTCGCCGTCTGTGACATCAATGCTAGACCTCTCTCCACCGACGGCACGCACAGCAGCATATCCTCCCGCACCCGCGAACGGGTATGCAACGCCCGCAGGGGTGTTGGGCGGGCTCATCTCCTTGGACAGTCTACGGAAACTTTCCTGCGATGCGCGACGCGCCATTGTGCCCGGAATAGGTGTACCAGGGTCAGGATTTCCTGAGTGGCTAAGGAACGGGAATGCCGAAGGCGGGGAACGGCCAGACACGAGCGGCGAGGGCGTGTCGAACGGGTTCCTCTCAGAGGGAGTCTGAGACGAGGATCGCCTACGGTTGTGGTTCCTAGGCCGAGTCGCACTCACGCCTTCTGCTGCATACTCTGCTGTGTTAGCACGAGTGCGACGGGCGGAGGGGGAGACAGGTGTGCTGGCGGCTGCGTTTGTAGCTCTTGGTCTCCCGGCGAAGGTCTGCTGCTCGCGGTCAGTGCCATCGCGGTCAGAGTCGCTAGCAACGTCGCTGTTGTCTGCCATGCCACCTGAAGAAATCCAACTCTGTCTATCTGAACTTTCGTTCGAGTCTTTGCGAGAGCCTGCGAGGAAGAAGGGACGGGGGGGAGCAAGAGACTGCGTCTCGCTGGGAGATGGGCTGTATGCTCTTTGTGTGTGTTGGGTGTCGGCAAATGGCGTGGAGGAGGTGAGGGCCTCTTCTTCGCTTGAGGGCGGGGACGGGGCGGCCGGAGGAACAGCCGAAGAAGAGGGGGCACGACTGGTGAAGGCATTGCGCGCGTTGCGATAAGCATCCGCCGATGAATAGTTTGAGCGCCCCGAGTCTCGACGTCTGTATGCCATCCTGTCCCTGTCAGTCGCTGGCCCTGAAGAAATCTCGGTAAACGACAGTGGAGGGAGTCGCCGTTTGCCTGTTGGGGGACGTCGTTGAGGATGGAGGAGGCAAAGAACGAACGGCGTGGGTTGAAAAGCCCACCACCACTGGTGATAAGCAAAAACTAATTATTTTCACTCTGCGGTGGATGTTGACGTTGCTCTCCCATCAATTCGGCTTCTTTCTTCTTTGGGGCGATAACCCAGCTTCCACGGCTACCGCTACTGCGACATTTTACTATCTACAGACGCCTGTGCCTGTGGGCCGCCGACAAACGCTCGAGCGACATATGGGCTTGCAAATGGCGTCCAGGTTTCCTGCTCTGCTGCATCCAAGGTCCTCAATGTCCTACATACTTTTGTACGTAGATACAGCTCTCTGATTTTCGAGTGGCTATGTCGTTGTTCAGCGCATTGCATCTAGGAACAAGAAAAACATATCTAATACAGTCTAGATGTGACGCAATTGAGGGGCTCAGACATATCAAAACAGATCCCATCTACCAAAAACATATGACGTCGTACGCACGCGTACATAAGTACGGTGAGTAGTACGCTTGGTCCCGCAGACCATGCTAGTTGACTAGCAGGGGAGTCTCAACTCGCCGGCGAATTTACAGAACACGCGACAGCCGCATGTGTCTCAGAGCGACAGCATTTTTTGCGTCATTATTATTGAACTGACCTCGGCTCGCAGCACAACGAATAATTTTAATGCCCACAATAGTTCGGCAATAAAATAGAGACGAGCAGTTTGAAGTTGAAACAGGGCTCGTATACGTATTACGCTCGCTGGAGGAATCGATGAACGGCGTGTGTGTCGCGTGCATGCTTATTTGACAATTGGCGCGTTGACGTTTGGCAGGGAGTGGAGCGAACCAGTCCGGCTTTCTGCGGTCGTGAAGTCAACGCTCCAACGGGATATCATGATGCGGATGGTTTTACTTGTTGTATGTCCCAACCAGGAAAATATTGTTTTTCTGACGACACCCACAAAAAGCATACACGAGCCGACCACAGTGCTGTTGGTGCTACTGTATTCCCTGCGGGTTCTCTCGAGCTCGAGAGGAAGTGCAGGCGCATATAGTAGTGGCGGAGGAGCTGGATCTGGAGATCTGGGGGTTCCAAGACAGGCGATAAGAGAATAAGAGCAACGTCACTCTGAATTGATGGTACAAATTGCAGGAATGGAAATGGACAACACAAAGCGAGAAAACTCCCACCCGGCGAATTCCCACACGGATTATGATCCCCTTATCATATAATACCATAAGAAAACTGATTGGTTTCGAGTCTGAGAAGAAAGTTGGGCTTATCTGGAGCACTTCCACTTCATACTTGCGTTTCTCGCCCTTCGACTCTCATCTCCTTTCCCTCGTGCGAGGTCAACGCGTGCAGGCGTCGTCCCCTCACACCACCACGACCACACCTCGCGTAAACGACGACGGTGTTCACTCACCTGTCGCAGTCTCCCTCCCCTTCTACCACTTAGCACTCGCAGCGGTGTCCATCTCCACCTCTTCCCACATCACATCCAGGGAAGCCAGCAAGGATGGATTACGACCGCTACGATGCCTTCCTGCACCACATCTTCAAGCAAACCCAAGGTGACGCCTGGTTCCGTCCAAACGAAGATAACCTCTCCGCCGGTGTTGCTCTCCGTGTCCTCGACAACAACCCAGACACTGGCTTACCCGAGTATCGTGTGTTCCCGTATGAAAACCTCGCGTTGGAACCCTTCGAGGCGGCCATTGTCAGGCTGAACCCCGCGGTGGCAGTCAAGGTTAGGAGTGCCGCTGTGCATGCTGCTTTGGCGGAAATGTGAGTTTGCTTTCTGACGTCTTGAGCTATTGCGTGTTGTGTGGATTCTGTCTTGTTTTGTCTTGGTGGCGTGGACACGAGTGGGCAAGACTCCTGTCCAGCCGTACAACTTGAACAAGCGCAACCATGTCAAATTGCTATAAGCGCTGGGATGGATGAGGTCGATTGCGCCTGCACGCCCGACGGGCGTGGGAAACCGCTCTCCTCAAACCTACATTTGGTCCGCATATCCATTATATGCGAACGCTCACTGACAAGATGTTGTATACAGAGGACCAGATGATACGTCGATATATGTTGACGCCAACACGAGGATACAAGTGTTGGAGACCATCATGGACCTGCCCATGGCCGAGAAGGAGCAATGTGCTGCGTTTATTGTGAGTGGCTTGTTTTCTTAGCTGTCAAGTAGCGTAGTGTTTGCACTTTCACTCGTTGTTCCCCGCTGTCCAGCGCGGCTCGCTTCAGTTTTGCGTTAGCCCGCATATCTGCACGCAACGTATTTCCAATTCCGGATATGCGCTAATTCTGAAAAATTGTCTCACAGCGCGACGAGCGAGTACTCATTGTGTGGTCCGACTCCATTGACACCATTATTCCGACATGTCGTGACTTCGAAGAGCGTCTCATCAAGTTGCTGTGGAGATCCCGCCCCAATGCTGCCGCCCATGCAGCGAGCGCAAGCAGCCATCCTGCCAGCGCAAGCGGTGAGAGTTACACCACACCATTGATAGTTTGCAAGGGAACTTACTGCATCCATCAGGCTCGCACTCTGGCCACGGTTCTATGACGAACCTCAACGCCCGCCTCTCATCATCCGTCTCAACTTCTGGTTTCGCCCGAGGATCCTTAATCCCACCTGGCACACCACGCGGCGTACACGGCATGTCCCTAGAGGACATCCGTGGGGACCTTGAAAAGGCCGAGCTGAACGACTTGAAAGGACCAAGTACATCTAGGGACGATCAGGGTAGGTTAGTGAGGACAAAAGTGGTCAGAACCTGGTACGGAAAGAAGAAGACGATTTCCATACCGGTTGAAGACGAGGAGTCTTTGGAAGGAATTCCGGAGAAGAGACCTGCGATGGTCATCGCGCCGATTACGAACGGGTTGGCGTTTGGTTTGAGTGTCTGTGAGTGATCTCATGGGTCTTGCGCGTTGTATGACGGAGTGCTAAACTTTTACGTGCTTAGTTTTCGTGGGTAATGGTATCAGCACCATTTTGGTCGAGTGGCAGCTTGACGGGAACTTCACTCGTTTCGCGCTGCTTGCATTTCTGCCGTTGTTATTTGCCGTCTCTCTCGTATGTTTTTCAATAAAATTCGCACTTTACAACGCCAAGTTCTGATACCTTCTGCTATAGTTCTTCTGTCTTCAGTTGATCACCAACGTTTGCATGGCTATTGGTCCCATCGCTCAGTACCATGAAAATTCCAAGTATTACTCCGCAAATAGGCCCCGCGCCAACAAAATCGTGGATAACAACCTGCCCCATGTCACGATCCAAATGCCGGTTTACAAGGAGAGTTTGGACAATGTTTTGTAAGCCCATCATTTCTGCCGCACAACATGCGAGGCCTCATTGACGACATCTTGGACCACAGGGCCCCTTCGATTGAATCGATCAAGAAGGCAATGCAGACCTACGCTCGGCAAGGAGGTACTTCTACCATCTTCATCAACGACGACGGTCTCCGCGTGATCTCGCGCGAGGAACGTGACGCTCGTATCGCCTACTATGCCAACCATGGCATCGGGTGGGTCGCACGTCCTAAGCACGACAACGCCCCAGACGGTTTCCATCGCGCCGGACGGTTCAAGAAGGCGTCTAATATGAACTACGGGCTTGCATTGTCGTTGAAAGCGGAAAAACATCTTGTAGAACTGCAGGCACAGGAGAAACTCCGTCCTTCCCGGCAGAGCTCGACTGGTCATAACGGCTCGCGCGACGAAGGTCGTTATGGCTTGCAGTACCAGGATCATGATGGAGAGGATCAAGGCGTTGTTGAAGTTCCCCATAACGACGGCGATAACAGCGATAAGAGTCTCGAGGTGGAAGATTTGGAGGAGCGGGCGTTGATGATGGCGATTGAGGAGGTGTACGAGAGCAGTGGACGCAGGTGGAGGCCGTGGGCCGCGAACGGCAAGGCATGCCGTGTTGGAGAGATTGTGTTGATCGTTGATTCGGATACTGTCGTTCCCGAGGATTGCTTGAGGGATGCGGCGAGGGAGATGGCGGAGTGCCCAACTGTGGCGATTATCCAACACGAGTCTGGTGAGTTCAGTCATTGTTTGATATGAGATTATGTGGCTGACGGGTGTGATGTGAAGATGTAATGCAGGTTGCGCATCATTACTTTGAAAACGGTATTGCCTACTTTACTCGTCGTATTAACAGGTCAATCTCCTTCAGTACGTCTCTCTCGTTTTTGATGATGTCTGCGATGTTGCTAATTTAGGGTTTATAGCTTGCGCTAATGGCGAAGTCGCTCCTTTTGTCGGTCACAACGCTTTCCTCCGCTGGAGGGCAATCCAAGACGCCGCATTCATTGACACAGACGGCGTCGAGAAGATCTGGTCAGAGTCTAACGTGTCCGAAGATTTCGACATGGCTCTCCGTCTTCAACTCCGAGGATTCATCATCCGCTGGGCTACGTACTCTGAAGGTGGTTTCAAAGAGGGTGTCTCCCTTACGGTCGATGACGAGCTTAACCGATGGCAAAAGTATGCTTACGGCTGTAGTGAGCTGCTGTTCAACCCCATCATACAGTGGTGGCGACGTGGCCCGGTCAACTATCAGATCCACAAGTTCCTCTGGTCGAGCGCACCGTTGCATTACAAGGTTTCGATGATGGCGTATATGTTCTCGTACTGTGCGTAGCGGTTCTGTTGATTGTGGTCTTGTCAGTGCTGATTCCTTTGCTATGTAGACGGTATCGCCGGTTCAATCACTATTGCGATCCTCAACTACATCCTCCTCGGATTCGAGTTCCCTGTGGATGGATTCTACCTGCACAGTTTCGAAATCTGGCTGGCTACGACTGTAGTGTTCTACGGTTCTGGTAACATAGGCTTCACGCTGTTGGAATACCGTCTCGGCAAGCGTGATCTCATCTGGGCGCTGGTGGAGAACTTTGCGTGGATTCCGTTCTTGTACGTCTCTCCTTCGCTACCTTTCTCATTCTTGATCTGATAGGCATGTGATTGTAGCTTCTTCTTCTTTGGTGGTCTCTCCATTCCGCTCTCCCAGGCGATCTTAGCTCATTTGTTCTCGTACAACATCACATGGGGCGCGACGGTGAAGGAAGTCGAGCGGTCCAATTTCTTCAAGGAAATCCCGAAGATTGCGAAGCGATTCTGGTTCCCGTTGATCGTGTCGATTGTCATCATTGCGGGCGTCGTCATCGTGTCCACGAGCCTTGTACCCATCCAGTGGAGAATCGGCGGTGAGGGCTGGGCTGTCATCTTCCCTCTTGTGTACGTGTTTCTCCTCTTTGTTAGGCGTTACCTCCCATGCTAACCGATGACTGCTGTCGTTCAACAGCCTCGTCTGCTCCTGCCATATACTTTTCCCAATTGTGCTGAACCCATGGTTGATGGTTTTCTCGTACTAGGCTCACCAGTCACCTCAGCATATACCTTTCTTATACCCTGCTCTATGGATACCACCCACACGTACACGAATGATCTTCGCTGTTCCCGCCCTTCCCCTCGTTAGACCCCCGCCACTCCCTTATTTACAGTATCCACTCGACCGGCGATTTTGCTTCGTCGTAAACATCGGCCTCTACATCATCGTATACTGAACCTACGAACTCTGCTCCTCAAAACAACGCTAGACAATTTCCATTCCAAAACACACATCTCGCAGATTTTTGCTTCTCTGTTGTGTTACTCATAACTTTTTTTTCTTTCACGGACCTCATGCATTCACGCGCTTTCCGATTGCCTCCTCCCTCCCGAACTTTGAAGTCTTTTTCTTCTTTATGTTGTGTTTTTCAATCTGATTAGAACTTACGATAAGGACTCTCTTGACTTGCTCTTATTGTGTTTGTTCGTGGTACGACCCTAGTGCCCTTCTCTCGTCTGTCGCTTGCAGTTTGCTATTAGAACGTATTCTTACTGTCTTTACTACAGTAGTGTATTGCATGTTTATTCGCTGCACCATGAAATAAACTGCTTCCCCTTGTCAGATGAGTGTCACTGTTATTCTACTCGTGTAAGTGGTGCACGAATTGAATGGTAAATATAGTATGTTGAGGTGGAGTGCTACTCTATATAAATCTGGAGTTTGTTGGCTACGTTGTAAGTGTGGCGGAGGGCCACTTGGGCATGAACTGCACACTGCGGTCATGCATGTGACGGGCATATTGTTGCGGTACGCACTGTGTTCGTGGCATTCGCCGTTCACGGTGAAGGTGCCCACGCTTTCCCAAGTTGACTCTGACAGATGGCTTGATGTGACCCACGTTGAGCATCTGTCCACAGCATATAACGTCAGGTTGCACTGATTCCTATAACAAGAGCCTGAGCGCGGGTGCGTGAGCTCAAAAGAGGAAGACGTCTCACACGGAGCGTTTTTTTCCTTTGGTACGTATCTGGGAGACCAATGTTGCTGGGTTTGGGCTTGTATAAATGCCGATCAGAAGGTGCTGCGAGGAAAAGTAAGGTGTGTGTGTGTACCTCCTGAATTGTCGGTGAGTTGTTCTGCCATACTCGTGTGGTGGAGATATAGCTGTATGAGGCGTTGTCAGATGGGCTCATACAGTAGCTCCGCTGGTTCTACCGGGACTTAACTTTCAAGAAGTTTTAAAAAGTTAGCGAACAGATTATAATGTAGGATAAGGACTTGAGTGTTGAACTTAACTCTTATCTCCAATGGCACATAGCGACTGTAACCTTTGTTGAGTAAGCCCCGCCGAACTTCGGGTCTAGACGTTCATCGGGGGTTCGCCGCGGTCTCTTCTTCATTTCATTTCTCCTGAAGCCTCGCTGAGCGTATACAGTCTTCCGTATTACTGGTGAATGCTTTTCTTGGGGGAGGCTATTACACTCTTGTCTTGCACAGGCAAGACCAATGCTCATTGCCATCGGCCTTGCATTCAGTTGAACCTTGTGTGTACCGACTCGATGAGGATGAAGACCATAATTCATTGACAACGTACGTACTTCCCGAGCAATCCTCCGCGCCGCGTATTGCCGCACGATGACAAAGATAGATTGCGCGTTGATTTATCTTGAAACCGAGGTAAGTAAGCATAAGTGCGGCGCGAGTATGATGCACTAGTACAAACTCACCGCCATCTAGAGATTAGAGAAACAACTTTCCGCGCGAGTTCCTAATTCACCGTGAAAGCTTTCTTGCGGAGTCCGTGTGAAGGCATCCGTTCTATAGCGGCCGGACAAGGCAACACTCCGAAATGCCCATACTGGAGAATAAGGCACATCGCAAAGCCACATTGAATTGCTCAGATGTGTGAGTTCGAGCATTGTAGTAACAGGTGCGTTGGTTGCTACGTAGGAAGACCTGAGATCTAGTACTTTGCAACCCAAACAATTGTTCTTACCTAAACACGTCAAATAGACAGGCGGAAGAACACGGCGGTTTGACGGAGAGAGCTATGTACATGCTGAGCCGAGTATCGAGCCTCTTGTTGGCAGCTTTCAACGACAGCCTGCGGAGCTCCCAGAAGCGAATCGTTTCAGTGAGCGGAGATGCTCACGGCTGAAGAGTGAGAGACCGTACGCTCAGTACCGAATGCGACAGGACTGCTTCTGGCAGTCTTCTCCCAGACGATAGAGAGCAATAGTGATACAGCAGCCTCATTCGCAAACGAGTAGTGAGACTCCTTTGTGGTTGTCGAACGGCTGAATTGGGGATGCTGAGATCAAGTAAACATGGATCTCCCAGATTCCCGAGTCAGGATGAAGTGAATGAGATCACCACCGACACTCAGCCAGAGTTCGCCTGAGACGCAAAATCATCAGCGGAGAAACGAACAAATCGACCAAGCCATTTATTACGCACACACTGTGGCCGAAGATAGCAGTTATATATGGAGCGTTCCTTTCGGTTCGCGACGCGGCAAGGATGCCCAAAGGCTCATAGCCAGCGTATATAGCATTCCACGCGCCATTCAAAGGGCAAGAATCACTTGCATGAGACCTTGCGGTTGCTCACAGATTTTCAATCGTGAAGATCGATGAGTTACAATGCTATTTCGAGGGGCCACTTACCACAACGTTACAGCGCGTAAGTGTGCTTTATTGCTGTGCTTGTCAGAAAGTTCTAAATTCAATGCCATCCAGTAGACTTGAACATAAGTGAGAACGCAATTCTCAGAAGCCCTGAACAGCTGGGGAAGAGTCTACTTGCCCAAATGGCCATGAGCATAGTACTACGATGAAGAAATTGAGCGCTACACCTTCCATTTCAGAAAGCGGTCAGTAAACGCTCGTGCGCTAGGTCGTGGCTTGCACATGCCCAGAGTCCTCAGGCAAGGAGGAGCTTCTGTGTATAGTAGTTCGCAAATATCACGTATTCCTAGCGATGCAAGCCAGGATGCATATGAGCAAAGGACAGAGCCCAAAAGTTGTAGGTGGTAGTGGTGGTGGTGATGGTACGATCCCAAAGAGCGCTGAGGGCTCGGGATATACCGACGCAGCCGACGAGAGGTGTCGAGAACAAGGGACACAAAATCCTCTCGCAAGCCGTCTCCCTGCTCCGCAACGTTTCTCCTAGAGTCATGCCAACTATGCGTCAAATGGGGATGTCCAAGAGGAGCGGGAGGCGACAGCACAGCACCTCCTGCGTTGAAAAACCACGGGAAAAAAAGTAGGGGAAAAAGGAAGAAAAATCACTGCCAGGACACCAACCTTTCCGCCAGCCTCTTGTAGGCCAACGAAATGTTACGAGCATTCTGTTTATCATTCTTGGCCTTTTGCAAGGAATGTCACCTTAGGATCAGTCGACGCGGCAGATGCGTTAGAGAGAGCGGAATAGATAGCGATGAAGCAAGGATATGGACGTTGAATGCAGCGGTATGTGCTTAATAGTGTGCTCATGCGGCTTTACACCTGACACCCCAAGACCTACTTTCCGTTTGTTTTTTCAAGCAGCATTGGTAGACAGCGCGATGTATGCGTCGTCGTACATCAGTTGTTACGCGAGGTGGAATCTTAGGGTCCTCGCGTACCGCCATGCTACCAAGTAAGTATCATCCGCTACAAAAAGAATGGCATGGCTTTCGTGGTACAACTGAGTCAAGTTACTCTGCCCAGCTGCGTGCCTTCCGATGCACGGGCGTCTAATGGCCCCGCAGACACGGAAATGTGCGTTCAGCGGCGGTGTATGGTGAGGAGAGGCGTAGCTTTCAGACTTACCTTGATTCACGCAGCTCATATACCGCCGGGTGGATGGAGCAACGTGCTCGCCTCATGTTTTGCATCCAGCAAACACTGCTCGCAAGTCTGCGGTGATGGATTTCCAGAGCGTTTGGGTGCACTGTTTTCCGACACAAAGCGTGCATATCTGCTCTTGTGCGTGTTCCTTCAGGCTTCAGATGATCCAGCCATTAATCCACTAAGCCAGCTTGGGCGGACGGCCTCGTGGCTCAGCAATTACTTGTCGTGACTGCGTGCAAGATGACACTTGGATTTCTAGGAAATGCCGACGCGGATGCGGGTGGCCACGGTAGGTGTCGAGTCCTGCGTTACACAATGTGGTCGTATTGACCAAGCGGAATGCTGCGTGCTCTTCTGTGCGGTGTTCTGGCGGCTTTTTGCGAAGGAAACGAGCATGATTTCTTCGTACTGTTATTCAACAATCCAAAGAGTCATGCCCGTATCTGTCCCCAGAAGGAGTGTGCAGCTAGATCAACGTGGAACATATGCAAAAGGCAGAATGCACTGCAACAGAACACAACTCACATATAGCACAACTCCGACGTCGTCTTTACAACAGGCATAATGCGCTCATAACCTAGAAAGTATCATGGTAGGCTTTCGACCGTTAATAATCATATGAACATTACCATCTGCCAACAGGACAGATGCTACGCTGTGCTCATCAGTGTGCCCGAGTGAAGTGGCCTGAAGGCCGAAGGTAAGATTCTTTTGACAATACAACGCTTGATACTCACGCCATGCGCTTCATCTGCCTAGCATCCAATTACTGTCGGAGAGAGGCTATATGTTCCCACGAAAATAGCCATCGTCAAGCGCTGTATGGAGGTCGATAGTGAGTTCGATGTATGTAAATGTAGCTTGAGTGCTGATTCCAACGGCGACGCATGCATATGCAAACGTTGTGTGCGGCGCTCAGCAGAGACACACACTCACCTAATAGGGCAGTTGATGCAGCAGGCGCCTCCGTCATGTCACATGACCTGACCTATATCCCTTGCGTTGCGCGAAGCTTGACCTCCCAAACCCCTTCCAAACCGCGTCGCTTTGCGACACCTGGCTGCCCGCCCAGTCGGTACTGCTATATATCATTTTCCCACCGTCCCCGCGACCCCTTCATATCATCTACGCGCAAGATTTACGCCCTAAAGCACGACGAAGATTACCTCGATCCTTAATGTGAGTCCGCCACGTCTTCCTCCATTTACAATGACAAACGGTACATGCTTTCACATGGTAGGATGTCTGACAACTTGGACGGTCGGTTGGGGCTTGCTGTGTTTTCTGACGAGGATAGGGAGAGTCACAGTCGCATTCACGAAGACTTTTCGCAAAATCGCAGCATTGGCGAACAGCACGACACCGACGACTTATATGTCACCGAAGACGGCTCTGGTTATGACTCTGACGACGATAACACACGTCCACTGTGAGTCCACTGCGTCTGCTCCTTCCATGACCACGTCGAACGATGTATCGTAGGTTGACTGAGGATATGTTGGAGCGAGCGGGGCTCGCTATCAACGCAATCTGTCGTGACGACGGGGACCTAGGCAGTATTGACGGCGACGTGCTTGCGGATACTAGCTTTGACGATCTAGAGTTCTCGGATGAAGAATCGAATAGCGGAAACGACACAGAAGCTGCTGGGCAGCTTACGCAGTGCTATCCATTTGTGAGGATTCGGAGCGACATTTCTCCAAGTTTCAGTGCCGAGAATGCAGGGCCTACTCAGGATGAACGGACTGACAAGGGCGAGGCCACGGCAAAGGATGCGGTGGAGGACCGAGATGCTGGAGATACTGAGTATGTCGTGTGGCTTCGCTACGCATTTTGCACCACTAATAACTTCGTTTATCAGTGTTGATATAGTCAAGCGAGTGTACTCATACCCCATGTATGTCTTGTCGCGAGTATATAGCTGCCCAACTAACTTTGTTCACAGCGGAACTGTTCATTCTCCACACGCCTCCCCAGCTGCAAAACGCAAGAGGTCCTTCGGGACCTTTGCCAACGACGACCAAGTTCCCGGCACTACCAGCGACGAGGACAACGATACCAAACGAGTTAGGCACACCGACGAGCCTCTCGTGACAGAGAACGAAAACGAAGAACAGCAAGGCGATCTGCGAGTCGTCGCCGCTCCAATCAATGCCCAGCCCGAGCACATTTACGATGATGCTGCTCAAGAAGCGCACTTTGAGGTCACACAGGCAGACGCAGCTGGGACCGACGGCGCGAACGACATCCCTCCTCCCGCTCCTGAGCTCGCCGACCATCTGGCTTTGCCTGAAGCTGTCGGGGACAATGACTACGACGAGGACGAGGAAGGCGTCGGACCGCTTGATCCTCATCGTTGCATGTACTGCGCCTGGTCGTTTTGTGAAAAAACCGAGCACATGGTGGCGAAACACTTCTACGAACATCATAAAGCCCAATTGGACGCTAGCGGGGTACCGGCGTTTGAAAGCTTCAAAGGAAAGGACGATAGCGCTCGTTACAAGGCCCTGGGACGGTACCTGTTGAGAAACCTATCGATCCCGTGGCGTCTCGAGGCCTATCCCTGTCGAATCGACGGCTGCATTGAGGCGTTCAAACGTCCAGACAAACGAAGCCAGCATAGATCGAAAAAGCATAGTCAAGAAGCAACAGCAGCTGCAGAGCGCATAGATGAAGAAATTAAAGCCAGGACCAATGCTGCCAACGCTGCGCTCAATCTGCCGTCTGGGGACTCGGACGGTGAGGACTGATACCACGTAGACCTCCCGGCAGTCATTGCGGCATCGAGCTGATGTCTGTCCGACCTTTACAACGCAAGGGTTTTTTTTCCCTCGGCCCCCGACACCTCACATCATCCCTACGCTCTACAACGACACAGACGTCGCTGCTCGCATACGCCCTCGCCTTATACATGTCGCACGACTCGTTCATCGTCCATTGGTAGGACCATGGACTTCTCCCATTCATTCGCGTAATATCACGCTACACGCAACCCACTCTGTCCCAATTCTTTTCTTTCCCACTTCTCTTTCGTGACCTTCGACTTCCCTGCGCACGCTCGCCCACTCCTTTCACCTCATAATCATAATTCCTCCGGTCAGTCTTTTGCATCTTCACCCTTTGTTTCCTGCTTTGTTTCGTTCTTCTCTTGGTTTCCAACAATTTTTTTATTCCACCACGACACAACCATCCGACACTCAAAAATGAGCTGTTCCACCGTCACTTCGTGCATCGAAAGCACCTTGTCCCAATTTGGTTTTCCCACTTCTCCTTCGTGACCCTCAACTTCCCTGCTCGCGCTCGCCCACTCTTTCCACCACATGATCCCCCAGTCACTCTTTTACATCTTCGCCCTTTGTGCTTGCTTTCTTTCGTTCTTTCGTTCACCTTGCTCTTGGTTACCAACCGTCTTTTTTTTTCTTTACTCCACCACGACATAACCATCCAACACGTCCAAGAATGAGCTGTATCATCCTCACTGCGTGTATCGAACACACTGTAGTTTACACTCAGTTTGGAAGCGTCTTGCTCTACTGTATCAATATCGGTTGTGTACGTACCGTGAAATCAAATACTGTAGCTATCTGTTCTGCCCCACGTCCATTAGTGATACTCATTCACCGGTCATGATACTTTTGTCTCGCACAGGCAAGCTGCATGCAGATTGAGATACGTTTACTACTGGCAACGCTCATTGCCATGGTGCTTGTGGAACTACCGCATGTCTGTGTCGAGGATGATCATCTGCAACATTCGGACACTCGAGTGATCCTCAACAATCGTACTGTATTAGAAAACACTTTCCAATGATTGTCAGAGTCACGGGTTCAGCACAGCTGTAATAAGTCAGAACAAGTACATGCATTGGGGGCAAATTCGAAACCATTTCTAGTATACAGGAGACACGACTTTCCGCACAGTTGCTGCAATTGGTGGACGACGTGGAAGCAGCAGTATCGTTACTACATACATTCAACCACCGCCGAGGGACGCAACAGCTCAATCACCACGGGACATCAGGATCCGCGCTCGGAGCCGGGTCGGGATCATTCGATTGCACAGGGACACGTCCAAAGCCAGGCGTGCGCTCCATCTCAATGGCAATCGGCATCGTCTCTGCCGTGGGTCCGTAGTTGACGGTGGAGATGAAGCCAAGTTTGTGCCACTTGCGGACCATCTCCGAGTTGCCGTACCGCTCGTCGCCTACATTCGTTCGATGAGAATAGTCAGTCAGTCAGTGACGAGAGGATGCGAAAGAGGATGGACGAATGGACCTTTGTGGGGACGCCGGTCGAGACCGTCGTCCCATCGTTGGCGTAGGGTCAGGTTGAGCGAGAGGTTGTGAAGCTCGTCTTGGAAGCTCTCCTTAACGTTCGTGAAGTAGTCCTCAGCGACGATATCATCAGGTCGAACCTATGAAGTTCAAGATCTAAATGTTTGAAGACGGGAAGGGGATTTGAGGTCCTTACCGATGGCCACCTAAGCTCACAGCATGAGTAACTGAACTTTGGAAATGTGGGTAAAGTATGACACACCAGTGTGTGTTACACATGTAAAAGTCTGCATGCCACGGAAGCGCCAGTGCACGACTCAAATGCCCTGGTAGCACCTTGTCCGAGAACCGGAACGGCGCCGAGAGATCATACATCTCCGTGAACTCGGCAATCCAGTAGCACTCAATGCCGGGGTACAGCGGCGCACCGACAGACCACTCCAGAGCCGCAAACGTCAGCGCGTGCGGCTGATCCTGGAGGGCGATCTGGTCGAGGGACATGGCGGGCGTGGGCTTCGTGCCGGTGACAAAGTCGCCGCTGGCCCACTTCTTGAAACGGTCGTACTGCAGCTGGGTGAGAGAGGTCCAGCGATCAGCATTGTTCTCATCGCCCGCAGACTCCGGCAAGTCGCCTAAGGCCGCCCATTTGTCAGTGCATGTGCGGCAAATTGACAGAAAACTGACTGTCGTTACCGCCGAGGCGGGGCATGTAGTACATGAATGCCTGCTCAGTCCGCAGGCGGTAATTATCAGGATCAGGCGCGGGGATGGGACGCTCGGCTGTGGGATAATGGTCCATGTCGGCCTTAATAACAGGCGCACGAATGCGGTCAACAATATGCCGACGGATCTGAGGATGCTCTGTCTTGGGGTTGAATAGATCAGGGTTGTCGAGGAACAGGGTGGCCTTTCGAGGGCCTAAATTGTGATCAAAGTCGGCGAGTATATGCTGGAGTATTTGGACGTACCGTGGCCCTCATTTGCTCTGAAATTCGTCCACGAGTTCATGTACATCCGCCGGAATATGGGGTCAATGTGCTTGTAGTAATTGACCTCACCAACGTCGTAAGCGTTGCCGTGCTCGGTACGCTTCGGACGCTCGTAGACGTCCTCGATGAGCTCGTAGAGGGTCGTGGGGCAGTGGTGGCCATGGGCATAGTGGGGCGGGGCGGTGATCACAGTAGCACGATGTTTGGTCGGGAACGCATACTTGGGACTATGTGCGGATTAGCATGTAAATGATGAGGATAGCGGTAAGTAACCTACTCTGTAACGCCCTTGGGCATCACCCGAACTGTGACGTAGCCGTCGGACATGGTGTCAACCTTGGTAGAGCTGATCAGCAGGTCTATTCTCGAGTATCGTTAATGCCATACCCAATCGTTGTTATCAAACGGGCCCTTGAGGAAGGGCTGATTCTCAGGCTCGCGCCCAGAACCGAGATGCCATGCGTGGCCGTCGCTCGGGATGACGATCAGCCTACCCGCCTCGTCCGTCCTGATCTCGCCTAGGCTGACCGTGATCGGGTCTGTGTGCGAGCCGTAAAATTCGCCCTCGAGCGGGACTACGGCTGAGTTGGCGCCGCGAACGGACTGCTGAGATTGGATGATGAGTTTGGTCCGCGTATCGGTATGCGCGTAGTCGTGGACTTCTTTGTCCCCGTCTTTTGGCTGGCAAGAGAGACGGAGGGTTAAGGGTACACGCAGGCAGAGACAAATAGGTACACGTACCCAAGGTTGGACAGTGGGGTTTCTGAGCTTGAAGTGCTCTTCGCGATACTGTCCTCTGAAGCGGACCCAGGCAGACTTTTTGTTGGCGACGTGAACGGTCCAGGTGATGTCAAAGAGGGGGTTTCGGGCGTCGACTTCACCAAGGACCTTTCCGTCGGCATCAAAGGCGTAAAGACGGAACCTGGCGGCCTAGGTGAACGTCGCACTGTCAGCTGAGTTTTGCTTGTAAGGAGGAAGTAGGAGACCAACACATCGTTTGATCTTTTGATGTGCGTCTCTGAAACCTCCTTCAGGGAGGGGGTCGATTCCGGGGAGCTCTGGGGCAAGGAACGATTCCTGAGAGTCTGACGACGATGGCGGTTAGCAACTGGTAGCCGTGCGACAATGTAGAGCACTGACCGCCGACGCGAGCGATGGCGATGGGGGGGAATATTTCGATGCTGGCGATTTGGTCTTTGAAGATGCTGTGGGCGGACATGGTTGGGGATGAGAGTACAGACGAGGTGGGTGGTACACTGTGAGCTATAAGTAAGAGAACATGGCGGCGGTGTTAATGCAAGCTCTCGGAGTGTACTATCGCCGGGCCAGAGGCGTGACCAGAACTCCGCGACTTCCATGCAAAGGTTGACACTGGTCGAGCTGTAATGTGACTGTTAGTGCGTTACATCTGCCATTGTAATTCGCTTGCCTTCTGGGAGCACATCGGAGCAACGCGAGGTCCATTCCACAAACCGACATCAATTGATCCAAAGTAATGAGCACAATCTTACAAAGGGAGCTGCTTCACCCAGTCGCACTTCATTCCTCCGCACCCATCTCTCCAGCCACAGCCATGCCTCTCCAGAAACCCGCCTTCCCCCCTCCTCAGGAGCCGCCCTCTTGGAGGAACGGCGACCTCGACCACCTGCTCGACGAGCTCAAGCAGCATCTCCAGACCGCAATCATCCTCGAGATGTACACCATCCCGCTCTACCTCTTCGCCGCCTACTCCATCAAGGACAGTCCAAAGTCCACCTACCTCTTTCTCAGTAAGATGCGCCCCATTATTGTCCGAAACTTCCCCACAACTGACGGCTCTGCTGGCAACCCATAGGCGTCGTGAAGCAGGAGATGCTCCACATGGGTCTTGCTGGCAACATCCTCTGCTCTATCGGCGGCACTCCCAAAACGTACGGCCCCAATTACACCCCCAAATATCCTCGAGAGATTTTCTTCGAGCCCATCGAGATGAAACTTCTCCGGGCCACTCGAGACCATGTCCAGTCGTTCGTCAATGTAAGCCCACTCTGATCGCCCACACACGATGGCGACTTCACTGACACACGCCCGCTGGCAGCTTGAAAAGCCCATGTCCCCTCAGGTACAGTTGATGTCACTGGACGAGCCCCTCCTGACCGAGTATCACTCCATCGGCCAGTTCTACCAAGAGATCGACGCCGGTACGTTTCAAACGATGCAGGCCACCGAGTCCATACTTATGCCTTCGCATGCTGTCCAGGTCTCCGAATCCTCAATGAGCGTTTCAACAAGGCCGGTCGGCAGCTATTCCAGCCCCACACCTTTACAAAGCAGTTCCAGACAGCAGATGGCTCGTGGTACGATCCTGACATGGCGGTCATCACTGATATCGACGTTGCGACTTCCGCTCTGCATATCATCATCACCCAGGGCGAAGGCGCCACGGGTGAGGATATTTCCAGCGGCATCTGGTCGCATTACCAAGTTTTCAAGACCCTCCACGATCAGCACGAGCTTGATTGCTACAATATCGTCGAGAACCCAGTTACAAGCGAGTTTGAGGGTTTGAAAATTCATCCGGTAAGGCCCCATTGAGATCGAGAGTATTCATTCTGATGGACTGACGAACGATACAGGTCATGGTGCTGTCTGACGCCACGGTAAGTTGACTTTCGGCTTCAACATCAGAGGTTGTTTAATCCATGTTTGCAGTACTCGTACCTCCTCATGACCATCGAGATTCTGTGGCAGTACGACGGAAATCTCCGTGGGCGGCTTGTCACAAACAACATCATGAACATCATGCTCAACGCCATCAAGCCCGTCGCATTGTTCCTCGTCGCGCGCCCTGCCCTCGAAGGGTCTTCAAACCCCACGAACGAACAGCAGGCCAAGTTCGGAGAGAAGCATGCAGCACCGGCATTCAATCGCCACGACTTTGGCGCCAATCCATTCCAGGAGCTGAAAGACATTGCCCAGAAGGCTTTGGCGGCGTATCCAGAAGACAGGAGGCTGCAGGAGGTCGCCAAGTATGTTCGGGAGTTGATCGACTTGTCGCAGTTGCACTAGTTGAAACGTTCTGTTGCTCTTGGCAATGTTAATAAATACAATGTGACTTGTACGATTCGTAATCGATGTTTGGCCTGTGTGGCAGCGAGACTCTCTTGGAGCAGTGTCCGAGTATGCATCCGTCGAGTTCAAAACTGGAGACTCAGATGTCATCGAGCTTGAATAGGTTTGACCCGGCAGCTCGTAGAATCCCTCAAATAGTCAGAGCTGTGTAGGAAAGCAGACGTCGGCACACTTACTTTGAAGGTCGGAGGGACGGGCGTCGTCCGTGACCATGAGGAAGCGGCCGGATGTGACCTCATGAGCAGTGGCCTGCGGGCCCTCCGCCAACGAATAAGACTGCACAAAAACACTTGGACATTGAGAGCCCAATTTGCAGATGCCAATTCGACTCATCGTCGAGGGGAGAATTGTGGCGAAGAGCTGTGAGCGCCGCCGATGGCCAGCTCGCGAAATCAAAGCGCCGCTTGAACTACGCCACGATCTCACCAATTGCCCTTTCGAGCTAGCGTCATGACGGTCTTGGATACCTGGTATGAGTAGTACAACTAGTCTCCCTGAGGCAGAGTAGACGGGCGTTCAACCTTCGTGCCTCAGGCTCTCTGTCTGACGTCTGCGTCTGTTTCACCCCCCTTTTGCAGTAGGTGTTTCAGCGGCTATTACGGTGTCTCGTGATCTTGTTTACCGCGTTGAGATCTGGATCTGCCACCCAGCACGACGTGTCGCTCTCGCTCTCCAGCACGACGCGTTACTCTCGCTATCCTTCCTCAACTCACTTCCACCAGCTACGCATATCTGTATATGTTGGCAATTACCATACAGTCTCGAATACATTTTTTTTCCTCCGTCTATTCTTGTCCTGATGCCTGCACCACCAACAATGTCCGACTGGTCGACGCGGGGACAGTATGACTGGCGTACACCTGAGGGGATTGCGCAGCTACAAGAGCGACTGCGTCCTAAGCTCCCGTGGGAGCCGAACATCGATCTCCAGCTCAAGCCATTGGCCGAGCTTTTGATGGGCAAGCATGGGCTGGTCATCTCTGCGACGGGTGATGGCAAGTCGGCCATCTTCTACACGTACTCGCTCATGAGACCAGACACCATGGCGATTGTAGTTGCGCCGACCAATGCCCTCGAAGATGATATGGTGAGTTTCTCGACTGGCAGTCTGTTCCATTGCTGAAACGCGCGACTTCACAGGTCAGAAATCTCGCGAAGCTGAACATCTCAGCTATAGCACTCAACTCCGAGGCTCTTGAGTCCGCGACACTGGCGAACATACATTTACCCACAGCAGAGAGGCGCGACCTCTGGAAGGAAGCACGCGAAGGACAATACCGCATCCTCCTCATGTCCCCGGAGATGCTACAAACCAAGTCGTTCAGGATCTTCATTGAGAACACAAACGTCCGCGAGCATCTTGCCTTGTTTGTTGTTGACGAATGTCATCTGGTGGACGAATGGGGGGCCGACTTTCGAAAGGCATACGGGGAGATTCATCGGACGATACCCTGGCTTCCCCCTGGAACGGCGCGTCTTGGCTTGACGGCCACGCTCGAACCCCAACAACAGACAGACGTCATCACGAAAGCGTTGGGCTTTCAATATGGCAACTTCTTCTTGGAACGACGGGACTGTGAACGCCGAAACGTCGACATCGTGATGTGTACTATCGAATACACCCATATGACCGAATATTTCCGCGACCTTGATTGGCTGGTCCCAGCCGACGCCGCGGTTGTCGCCGATATTGACAAGACTTTGCTCTACTGCGAGACTATCTCTCAAGGCCACAAGATTGTCAAATACCTACGTTCGCTGCTTTCTCGGCGCTTGCAACCGCAGCAGACAATTGTTGTTCGGCACGTCCATTCCCTGAACTGTCCTCACTGCAAAGTTCAGATTTCCGAAGGTCTTTACGTACCTTCCGAGGACAGGCAAACAGCGATCTACGTTGCGACGGATGTCCTAGGTGTTGGGATGGATGTTCAGGATTTCGACCAAGTGGTATGCTTTCCGACACCGTCAAGTGCAGCATCCATGATTCAGAAGGCTGGGCGCACATCGCGTGGACGTGATCATCATGGGACGGCCTACATCTACATTAAGAAGACTGATATTGAGGCTGTCAATGCATATCTGCAAAGACCGAATCTGGACAGCCGGCTATTAAGGGGCTCCATACGAGATGTAGAGGGCAAGAAAGTCTCGGGAAAAGTCAGGGCTACCATCAATTCGACCGCATGGCTCAACAACCTCTCTCTCTGGCTCATCATTGCTGCACATGTACAAGGTGTCTGCATTGTATGTCAAATCAACATGATCTACCAGAACCCTGCTGTCAACCGAGACTGTGGACATT
Organism: Cytidiella melzeri; assembly: GCA_022592445.1. Lineage (NCBI taxonomy): Eukaryota > Fungi > Basidiomycota > Agaricomycetes > Polyporales > Irpicaceae > Cytidiella > Cytidiella melzeri. The sequence continues at coordinate 36,137 of JABYQR010000304.1, forward strand.
GTAGTTCCTGTTTCTTGCATCCTATGCCTGCCCCTCGTCCTCTGTCTATCACTGGTTGCTCTTCTACCACGCAGCCTACTACATCCATACCACCACTTGCATCATACATGAAGATGACAACAAAAGATGTGGAGTACCTCACGAAAGAACTTCATACTGCTGCATGCAATGTCCGCTACTCCAAGATGCCTTTTGGCGCTGATAGCCTCCTTGTTGGCTATCGAAGCTTCCTTCCACGTAGCCTCATTGCTCGTGTCACCGACCAATTCTTTCTCATAAAGACCAAGGATGATCTGCAGGCAAGGTTGGATGGTTGGAGGTATTGGGACAGGTATGGGGACTATCTGTGGGATGAGGTCACACGGCTTCAACATGAGATGACTGTCACTTTCACAAGTTGTCACGAGGAGGTTTTGAAGCAGAGACGGGAGTCAACACGGCAGCAGCGAGAGAAGATACAGGAGGTTCGGCCAACCTACGTGCTGTAGGTCTTGGCAATGTGAAGCGGGTAACCCTACGTCTTGCACCTCACTCATTGGATGGTTCTGGGTCTGAGGAGGCTAACAAAGAAAACCAACCCGACCTCCTTCCTACAATCGGTGGCAACAATTTAGGGGGAGCAGATGCTGACTCTGTTAGTTCCTTAGCTCGTAGCTCACCACAAAATCCAAGTCGGAAACGCTCACAGAGTGATTTGGAGACAGAGCGTCCAACAAAGCAAGCCCATCATAACAATGATTGACTTCTATCTACTTTGTTCCTTTTTTTGGCTCTGTAGCACAACTTTCATTACCACTAAGCTTCTATCTACTCTGTTGAGTGCTCATCTAATACATTATTGTCTTCATCTTCTACATCTGTACCAAATACCAGTTCACCGTCTTGCCATATACTGGGTCTCGGAGCATCAAAGTCTGCTTCGAGACCATCCTCATTGTCCACTTCTTCAACACCATGCAAATTACCCATGTCTGCAAGAGTCCGTTGTACAAAGTCCTCAATGCGAGAAGTGTAGTCAAAGCGATCATATCCTGCTGCAAAGTCGTCTTGAGCCATGAATCCAAAGGTCCGGCTTGCTCGGAACTTGTGGAGCACGTGCTCGCGCATGGTGTTTTGGAGATGCCTCAAAGCTACTGCTTTTTTCTTTTGCTTGTGGCTACCACTCTTTGCACCAATTCCAACAGCCGTTCGTAGAGACTCTTTGATATCTAGGAAATTGCAAATGTTCAGGGAAATAACCTCTTTGAAGAATGGATCAGCAAATGGTGAACTGTGGCTGCCTGACATTGATTTTAGGAGATTGATGTTATGTTCTTGCATGAGATCCATTGGAAACCAGCGTCCTTCATCCCCAGTCAAGTTACACAACCAGTTATTCATGATGGCAGTCTTCAACTCATTGGAGTATTCATATTTGAAGTTGCAAGCCACCTCCAGAAGCTCATTTGTGTATTTGCTTCTGCCTGAACCGCAGAATGTAAATACCCACACCTGCAACAGAATTTCTGAGTACACACAATACATTGTTTGCATACAGTGAGAAAACACATACTGCCATCACATTCATAGCACGTCCAATGTCCCCATCAGCAATGGCTGATTGGAACTTATAATGTAGCATGCTATCACGCATACGCAGAATTGTGTTTGCCAGTACTTGATCTCCCCTTGGTGCAGCAGGTGCTGAGCTTCCTTGGAACGGGCTGGTCCACTGAGAGCCTGCAGAAAACAGAGTCTCTGCAAGTCTGCCCTGTAAAGCACACTCAGCAGATGCTGTTGTGAGGTAGGTATTGACAAGACGCTGTGCATCCTGCAGAAGCTCATCAAGTGTTGGCTGTCTGGTGACCATATACACTCCGAGATCATCCGTCTGATAGTGTTCACTACAAAAGTGAGAAAATCTGTAAGCCTACTTGCCAGTAGTTAAGATCTGCTCCCATGGGCTTACCACCAACATTCAAGAACTTCTGCGCAAAGTGTATCAAAGACAAGAGCCTGTGCTGGATAATAGTCGGGGCGTTTCATGTTCTTCACCTTTCGTCCAAGAAGCTCATTGACAAAGCTGAATGTAGATACATCCTCGATGCAAACCTCACTTTCCTTTGAGCAAGATTTGGGACCCCAATGGGTGTCAAGAATCCGCTCGAGGTCTGACCAACCCATATGCCACAGCTGAATTAAAGGTAGAACCCAGCCATACTGGTGATAGCCGTGAGGACAGCTGTCAAGGAAACGCTTGAGGGTGCGAATTTTCTCTATGGTGGATTGGTCATCTGTCACAATAGTAAGCATGCGGTTGAATTCATCCTTCTTCAAGCCGAGCTGGTTGAGCAGCAGGTCATCAATAACCTTGCGGTTCCCCTCTGTAGACCCTTCATCATGTTCTGAAGCAGCCATTGGGAATGCCTGGGTACGCCGACCTTTTCGCATACAATGTGTTGCTAGTTTAGTGCGGAGCTTGTTATTGAGCATTGGCTGAAAGTGTGATAGGTGCGGGAACTCCATCACGAGAAATGAGACAACGTGAACAGAAAGCAGACGGTTAAGGTGGCCCTGGTCAATACAAGAAAGGAGTACTTCGACAGTGAGCTGTTCTCGAGGTCTCTTTGCTCTTGCTTGTTCTAGGGCTGCAATGTTGAATGCTTTCTCTGGTTCACAATCTTCGAGTATGATCGCAGTTGCAACAGTTCCACTATCAATAACCGCCCGCTCGCCATATTCTGAATCCCACACCTCCCTCTTCCGATTGATGTTATTGTACACAATGCTCAGTACACTCCTGGTTGCTTCTGTTCTCAGAGAGCTCTGTGCAGTCTGCGACAGACCTCTCAGTAGCTCAAGAGTGGTTGAGTATGCCACAGAGAGGCCTATTCTTCCGAGAACGTCGTATACACCACGAGCAGCTGAGTTTGCAAAAAGCCAAACACCCATCAACTTCTGAAGTACCGTAAAGCGCAGGTTTCGAGCATTCAGAAGCATCATGAACACAATGATAACAATCTGAGCATTGTGCAACCAGTCAGTGACTATGTGCTTGTGACTGAATTGATGACTTACAACTCAGGGATCCCTCCTGTTTTTACCCTGACCAGACTGAGTAGCTCTGGTAGTAGTTACACTAGGCAGCTGGGGAGCACCCTGCACTTGAGCAAACCAGGACGGAGGCTTGTTTCGGCCTTCCTTCGAGATAGCTGTGGCAGCCAGAACACAAATACATGTTGGAGACATTTTCCAAGCTGCTCTTGCAAGGGGGGCAAGCGAGAACTGCGCTGCAAACTCCCATGTCATTTCCCCAGCCAGCCGTAGTCCACCCTCTTTTGATGTGAGTTCCTCTGCCTCTCTGCTGACCATGTCCTCAACCACTTCAACCGCCCACTGTTGCAGCTTATTGCGTGCCAAAAACTCCTCACTCTCATGGTTTCTTGTAGTCGAGTGCCTGCTGTTGTACAACTCCTTGACAAGGCTGATAGCATCATATTGTTTTGAGTGGCCATCAAGAAAGCTGGACACCATCTGTGTATGGCGCTGGGTCTTCTTCTTTGTCCTGTCGGATCCAGCCCGGAAGAGCTCAACGAGGAATCCTCCAAGCGTGAAGTTATGACTTTGCATACATTGCAGGATGGCATCAAGGCGGGAATTCAGAGAGTCAAGCAGTGGAGGAGCAGTCAACTCAGGTGCGAGTACATGGAAGGCAACATCTCCAGACTCGGATGAGTCCCAAGTGTGCTGCATAGATTGCAGATGAGGGCGTAAGTAGTGTAGAAAGTCGTAACAAAGGCAGGCAGGCAGTGCGCGTTCGGAGCAGGAGATGAAACGCTCAAGACACGTTTGATCCTCGCTCAAAAAGGAAACAGAATTCCAAATCAGGAACCTACTGCAAAGGCCCCCGCGTCAAAACTCAGACTAAGTACAACACTTGCTTCACCGTGACTCCCCAAACGTCCTACTAGCTTCAAACCCTTTGCAAACGGCCTGAACTCGTATTTTAAGACAGAACTTTGTTCTTGGCAATGCTGAGGGGCAATATGTATGTATTCCAACCAGACTCGGACGAGGGCTACACGTTGATTGACTTGATTACTTACCAACGAGGGTCCCTTTTTTTTAGCGACAGAAGCTTGGTCTATCCTTGACTCGTCTGTCCATGATGAAGGAATGCTGAATTGACTTGAAAATACACGTCAGGAGTCAGCTGATGAAAGCTGGATATCAGGCTCATTGCATCATAGCGCAGGAGAGCAACGACTACTCGCTTGTTGCACTCTGATTAAGAATTGCCAAGCTATTGTCCTCGCGAGTTGAACATTCAGTTGAAACTTCGGGAAAATCATACTGACGTGTCTCTTAGGACGACGCGACGAGTAACGGTGACATGGAAACTGACGCAAAGCTGTGACAGACAATTCACAGGCTCACTACCACTGGTACTACACTTCATGCAAAATCTTCTGTTCTGCTCAGACTTGGGAACTTGAAGCGATATCTTGAGTCTTCTGCGACCTGTTGTAGCCATGGACTGCCGAGTTTCGCACATCACTTGATCGGTTCAATAACGAACAGTCCATCTTCCGCTCTCACTGACGCGATAGTGTTGTTCTATAAGGTGTTCCAAACCATGTCTTTAACAACAGATACGTCGAAAGGGCAGGGTTGTGTGCGCTGCTAAGACCTAACGACGCTGTCAGACCTCTGAGTACCTAGACACAAGCGTCGAGCGAGTAAGCCCAAGGTGCGAAGGAAGAGAGCACGATGATTAATAACTGTACCTAGACACGAGCGTCAAGCGAGTAAGCTAAGTACAGGATCAGCATATGTACATACTGCAAGTGCAAGAGAGAGAGACAAACTTACCCCAAGGTGCAAAGGAAGAGAGCACGATGGGGGAAAAGAGAGGAATGAGTGAACTCTTATAGTACAACGAGAGACGGCTCGATCAGGAAATGATAATCAACAAAGCTGTGTCTGCGGGAATGAAGCTACGCTACCATGTGATTCATACAGAAAAAGAACAATGAAAAGAACAAGGAAAAGAACAAGGTAACCTTGTCCGTGAGTGAGAGCTGGAAATATCAATACTCCCCCTTAGCGAGCTGAAACGGTGCAAGTCCGAGTGCTTTTGTATGGCGTACATGGACTTCAGCAGGCAGAGGTTTTCTGAAAATATCGGCGGGGTTGTCGGTACCTGGAATGCGTATGAGTTCGACAAGTCCGGAATTTACACATTCTTGAACGGAGTGTGCGCGAACACGGGTGTGTTTCGAGCGGTGCTTCACGTTGAGAGAAATAGAGGCATTGACCGCACTCTTGTTGTCGCAGTGCAGCTTGATAGGGCCTTCAAGCGGATGGTCAATTTGGTCAGCAAGGACGTCAAGCCACTTGAGCTGATTGCAGGCCTCATGTGTGGCGTAGTACTCTGAATCAAAGGTAGAGGTAGCCACGGAGTTTTGTTTTTGAGAAGACCAACAGACAGCGCCATGGCCAAGGTAGAATACCCAACCAGAGGTGGAAAGGGAATTGTTGGTGTCTCCTGCAAAGTCAGCATCAGTGTAGCCGATGAGTTTGTCGCCTCGTGTGTCGGAATGACCAAGGCAAAGTTGGAAATGAGATGTACCACGAAGGTACCAGAGAACGTGATGAGCGGCCCTCAAATTCTGTGGCGAGGGACTCGACTGGTATTGGCAGAGTCGAGCAACAGCGGAGGAGATGTCTGGGCGCGTGCCCATGGATGCGTACATGAGAGAACCTAGAATGGACCTGTAATTCTTGACAAACTTAGGGTCATTGAGTTCTGGATCCTGGTCATACTTCTCCAGGACGGTTCCTAGAGCGAGTGGTGTGGAGGCGGGATTACAGTCTAAATGGCCAAACCGTGCGAGGATGGAGTTTATGTAGACTTCCTGGTCTAAAAATGTACGCCTGCTCCCCCTATCCCGGACGGCGCGGATTCCGAGATACTGTCGAAGATCACCCATGTTGGTAATCTCGAATTCTTTTGATATGGCCTCCTTTGTTTCGCGAATGAGGGCGAGGCTATTTCCCATCATTGTGAGGTCGTCGATGTAAACAACTAAAATTTTGAGGTCTCCCCCTTGTTGACGAGTGAATATGGATACGTCACCTGTATCATGACAGGCGAATCCAAGCTTTTCGAGACATGCCTTGAGCATGAGGAACCATTGGCATCCTGCTTGCTTCAATCTGTATAGTGCCTTCCGAAGGTGGCATACTTTTCCTTCGGCTACTACAAAACCTTCAGGTTGCTCCATATAGACCTCCTTGTCCAAAGATCTGTTCAGATACGCCTGGTGAAAGTCGATCTGGTGGATTTCCCAGTCTAGGATGGTGCCTGTAGCGATGAGGAATCGCCAGGACTCCAGACGGGCGACAGGAGCGAAGGTAGCTTTGTAATCAATTCCCTGGACTGACACGAAGACAAGGCTCAACGTGACAGACAGGGACACGAAGTGGATATCAACGAGGAGGTGGTGGCAGGCGTGTAGCACAGTGCTCTCACCAGCTATCAGACTTTATACAAGTTATCTAGCCCAGTAAAGACCAAGTTAGTATTGATACTACTCGCTATGTAGTACAAGAGGGGTGTTGCTTACCTAGCCCAGTAAAGACCAAGAGGTCGAGATGAGGGCTAGGAGCGTACATGTAGCTGCTTATATAGACTTCAGGGACCTGCACACAGACCATGTTAAGGGCAGGCTTTGCAAGAAGCCGTGTGAACGAAGAACAAAAGAACTACCTAAAGGAGAACAATAGCTATTGTCTAGACCTTGCCAAGAACTCTACTTGTGAGAGAATCTATCTAAAAGGAGACCAACTATTGTATTCCATTCCCACACCTGTGAGAACATCCTTCCATAAAGAGAAAAATAAGGAAAGAACAAAAAGGAGTCCATGTGGACGTCATCTATGACATCAAACCCTAGCTATGGGCTGAGCCATGTGGGCTTACTTAAGTTACATGCCAGTGTGACGTAGTAGCAAGTAATGTGACCGTGTGGAGCGTCTAAGCCACGTGATACGGGCACTTAATAGACGTGTAAAGGAGTTTATGCAGGAAAGGTTGTAACTGGGTTACAGCCCGGAGTTTTACAAATAAAAACTAGCGTTAGCAGGGCCGGCAAGCAGCAAGTACAATTCCTGAGGACTTGATAAATTTCTCACAATATCATATATATCAATAAATCAGAATTCAATATCATAGATATCAATAAATTGGATGTCATATTGCGCAGGTATCTTAAACCTCACAAGATGTGCAAATTGCTATAGTACTGGTCCAACCGTGTTTTGCTGTTGCCAACATGTTGCAGTTTACACCATTCATGTTTCCATCATATTCAGTATGTCTACCTGTACTTATACCATTGTGGAACCACAGATCTCCGTTATCACTGACTATACAAGACGTATAGTGATTATTTCCATAGTAAATGATGCCACGCAGTTTGTAATTGTATCCACTAACGTTTATGACATGTTGATACCTGACAACCAGTTCTTCCTATACACACATTGCAATGAACAGTGGTGCATGATCAAATTTGTATATATTCTGCATTACACTGTGACAGTCACTGCATTTCTTTCTAGACTTTGTTCTCAATAGAGCTGTCATCCATGCAGACGCAGTTTGAGCATCACACGTTCCTGCTCGTTTTGCTTTATTTCTCCATGCAGACTTTGTACATCGCCACATTAGAGAGTTGGAAAATAAGCTAGAAGAGTTTTTGTTCCGACATACAACGCAGTACACAGTTTTGACAATATGGCTAACATCAGCTTTTAGTAGAAATTCACATAATTCTCTAACATTATTGCCTGTTGTACTGATTGAGAACATACCTGGATCTTTACAATGAAATGCAAGCTGTATACGGTCTCAACTTTTATCTATATCATCTGAGTCAAGATCTACACCTTCAAACATGTCACAAAATATTTTCAAATATTCATTTGTTGTTGATGTTAATTTACACCATTCTTCTGGTGTATACCTCATAATGCTCAATATAATAGTGAACAGACTATCAAATGCACAGCTATATGTTTGACCATCCCATACAAAACCCATAGGGCCATTGAGTACAGGTATATGGTCATTGATATTTGTTGTCTGCCATTTACAGGGCCGGGTGGAACTTTCCTGATGTTCAGTTACTTCCTGTCTACGCTTGTTATGAATACGAACACCTTGTAGCCTACTCAGTTGATTGATCTGTACAGTACCCTGAGCAGGAATATATTGTTTGGCATCAGTATTGACTCCCAACGGTTTTTTCTTGCTGGATTCAGGTTTAGATGTAGATTGTTTTGTCAGTCTTTTCTTTTTGTCAAGTACTTGCCATTCTGCTTCTTGGAATGGATTATCGATATCATATGTGTTGATTGAATCCCATTGTAACGGACTAGGCATTGTTCTAGGAACATAGTCACTTCCTCTTGCATATCTATATGATGATATTAGATGGTTCCGTGTTGTACCACCTACACCCTTGGGTAATTTCTTTTCAAAACGCAATCTTGTAATCTCATCTAGCAATTCTAACTCTCGGAACTCCTGTCTCAAATATCCAGACAATCCCCCAGTCATGTGTTTATCTGAGAAATCTTGAGCAATAAGAGTACCCTGATATGTTGAACATCTTGATAAGCAAGTATATATAGACTGGTGACTGCGACAATTGTGTATGTCAACAACATTGTACTTCCTTGTCCGACCTTGGGATGCATAGTCCGTCATGCCAAAATTTACTATTACTGGCACTTGTACGCAGTTTATCGTTCTTTGCACGCCATCAGGAAGCTTACAAATCACGTTTATAGGTTCTGCTGTGACAGGCACCACATCAGGTTCCAATCCATCTAGTTTGATTGGTATTGGTGGTGAAGTTAGCTTTACAAACAACACATCTAATGTGCTGTGATTTGCGTCTATAGGCTGAGATTCCCACCCAACTACAACACCTTCTGCTCCATTAGTCACACCACACTCTGTTGTTTTGTTCATCTTAATCATAATTAACAAAGTGGAATATGTGTGCGAGGGGTAGAGGCTGTTAAGCTTCGAAGATGAGTCTTATTATTATTGCTGCTTCAGCAGCTCTGCTTATATACATGTCTGTATCTACTTATGTAAGCGACTACTATACATGTCTTCTTCAGCTATTCTACTGTACTACTAAGTACATGACTCGAGTGCATGACTCATGCATGACTCATTGTATGACTAGGTTCAGCACTTGTACCAGAGGCGTACATAATGAGTAAATGACTCATGCTAGTACTTGTCCTCAGATGTATGCTTTAGGCATCCTCTGGAGTCATACGTGCTTTCCATGTCATTTCCTATGCTACTAGAACACAGGCGTACATATATGACTAGTACTACTACAACCCATATCTGTACGTCTCAGCTAATGTGATGGTTACTACTAGAGTTTCCATATACGGCTGCATAATTCCCATACTAAGACTGTGGGAACTCTGCTACCTAAAGCGTCCTTATAATAAGGCGTGGGAAACTACATATCATATCATATTATTATATTATATAGTTTTAACAATAATAGGCATTCCTATACAAGTATCTAATTTGCCAGGATGGTTTCCAGTATTGCTTGGAGGCAATGACCAAAACACAGCTTGATCATGTGGACGAAGGCAGTCAGTATTCCGTGATGGATCTGCTTTTGTTTTACAGATCTTGGTCAAAAGCTTTGTCTCATCATTGTTGGAGCTATAACAATCTACAGAGTAAAAATAACTCAGAGTTTGATGGGCCTCTTGCAAGAATTGTTCTGCTCCTCTGTCATTGAATTTATCTCTACTTGCATTGTAAGATGTTATAGTTGATACATTACCGAACACAGTATTTGACCACTTTTGTCAATTTTTTGAAATGCCAGCTATTCTAGTTTGCAGAAAAGTAATATCTTCTTTGGTACAAGACTTGTATCTTAAGTTTTCTAGCAAAGTGCAGAATTGTGCATCTTCATCTATCTGTGAATTCTGTCTCATGTTGGTGCGTAAGATGACCACAGTGGTAAACTGATGCCATATTGCTTTACCTAAAGCAGCTTGCTGATCCTTATGAGACTGTGCTGTATGGATAACAGACTGAACAGTACTTGAATAGAGGGTGTTTCCTGTTGCTACTGGGGGAAGCTGTGCAAAGTCTCCCGCAAAGATGACATGTTTCCCTCCAAATGGTTCAGTCTCATTGTCCAAGGCCATACACATTTGTCCGCTAATATTGTATAAGTTGAAACAATCAATCATTCATATGTCATCCATAAATATGTACTCTACATGATGCAAGTTACTTTTAATTTCACTTAGAGCACGTTCAGTTTTTACAATAAGGGTTGATACCTAGCATAAAATGATAAGTAGAACCACCAATCAGCGATGCAGCTGATCCAGTAGGTGCCATACAAAGGAACCGATAAGCTTAATTGTGACGGGTATAAAAATGTATCAATGACTTAATAACTTGAAATTTCCTGTACCAGCCATTCCACCCAAATACATCTTCCGCTGAGACGGTTTTGCAAGCGTTGAGTGATTTGCTATGATTTTGAAAGCCCTGGTCTGTTCAGTGTTCAATGTATAGCTACTTAAAATTTCATTGATAATGGAACGATCTTCCTTAGATGCTGCTTCGAATATCTTTTCATCATATGGAGTATCAATGACTTCTACAAGATCAATAGAATGGTTGTGCTTTTTGATTGCCTTTGATGCAGCTACCTGTCCTTGTTGATTGCTCAAAGTTTCATCTTTGGTCTTGTTCAATAATTTTTGCCAATGATAACAGCTAGGTGTTGTATCATCTACTGTTTGATATCAACAGAGTGGTCATCTGCATTCAAAACCCCATTCCTTTTGAGCATGTCTTTAGTATCCATTATATGTTCTAGCTGTAATATTGTTGATCTGTCGATAGGTCCCATGTCTGTTACATTATGCTCATCAAAACCACGTTGTTCTGAATCAAGTATACCAATGAATTCTTCTTCAGTTCCATCTAGCATATTGTTACCAAAGTATTGTGGCATAGAAACAACATCTAGAGTTTTTATTTCTTGTTGTGCTGCAAATCAATCTCTGGCATCATAACATTCATATCGCAGATTGAAATTATTTGTAATATATGTGTATTGCTGGGCAAATTTGTAGTTTTTGAACTCATCACTCCAAGTCAAGTCTTTTGACTTTAACTCTAAACACGAGCGCCATGAGTTGAAAAGTGCCAGCATAGTCTTACAGTAGTCTTCTTGATTGCCTTTATCTTCTTGCAGTAGGATACCATCTACATTGTCTACGCGCCTGATCCCCATTAAGGGTGGTTCGAGACACTGACACTGACAAATGTCTCATAGAAGGTGCTGATAAGTAACAAACTGAATGCTACATGGAGATATCAGGAAATCCACTTGAAACGAGGAACGGAGTGACACACAGTCCAATAGATGCTCTTGTCCACTTGATTGAGGAGAGAGTGTCCATCCCCGAGAGAGATACATGAAATCATGACTACAGCAAACCACCAAACATGTTGGCCCTGCAACACCAAGCCTACACAACACCACAAAAGCAATGCGGTATTGCACAATGCTACAACTGTCGCATCATATGACCAAATATAGCCCTGCATGTATAGAACAATACAATCATACATGTACTCACTGGTTCTGTCATTTCAAGACCGAGTACAAAGCTGACCTTGAGGATTGATGAGTGAGATATAGAGTTCAAGTGTATGGAGGTGAGAGGTGAGTGGCAAGTGGAGGGAGCACTGTCCTCATGCACCACAAAGTGTAACTTGGTGCTGACAGGCAAGAGCTTACGTCCTCTTTTGAACAAGACGCGCGTTTCTGCGCGCCATAGTCAGAAGAGGATGTAAGTGTGATTACGCACACTCTGATGTCAATGAGGTGAGCCAACAATGACGATATACACAACTTACTGTGCTAAGCTGCTCTCTGCATCACCCATCTACTAGTCGCCCTCGCCGACATTGCAATGGATTCCAATTTCTGAAACGCAAAGAGCAGAGGAGGAAGTTGAGCAAAACAAGATTGACGGGGCTGGTGAGGAGGGAAGCAAAGGATCAGAGGAGGGTAAAAAGTCAGTACGCCTCGAGACGAGGACAGGGTTCAAGATAGTGCTAAACCAACTCAGGGAAGAGGGAGAGGGAGGCCAAGAGGAAGGCCAAGGGGCTCAGTTAGCAGCACACCTCGCAGACGCAAGCGTGCAAAAGGGCGTGGCAGAGGGAGAGGACGCCTAACCACACGCAGTAGGCGCGACAGGGATGAGGAACCTGTGATTGAAGTGGGCAAAGGTGAGGATGGGTCTATCAAACACTTCCGTCAAATTGGTGGCAAAGCATACTTTATTGAAGGTGACAAATATGTGACCGAGAACTTCCCAAATGGTGACGAGAAGATTGACTATGAAGGAAATTTGCTCGGAGGTACGGTGCTGCCCTCTATCTATGCGTCACATTGTCTGAGTTCCATTAGGTCGACAGTTCAAGGCGCAGACGTTTGTGCTACCCAGCCAGCATCCAGAACGCAAATACATGCTTGCCATTGATGCAGCGTGTAGTTCTGGCTTCCGAGACTCACTGTACTACTTCCGTTGTAATCCGCTCACACTCAAACTCAACGCAACACAATTCCAAAAAGACTTTCTCATCGACGCAGGAAAGCTTGGCTCTCATTTACGCACGCGCAGCGTCACACTCATAACCGCACGAAGTGCGCATAAGCTCCACAGCGCGAAGATGATCCTCAGTATGCACAAACATTTTTCTCTACGCATTGTTCACATGCTGAGCAAGCTCTTCAGACGACCGATGGATTGTTGACAATTATAATGAGGACAGGGTTCTAGAGGAGCTCGCCGCTGTAACAGTAAGGTTACTACTCACCAGTTAAGTTGATAAACTTGGGGAGATAGTGTGAGGTAGAGAGTAAGAGTGTTGGTGAGCGAAGTACTTGTGGGTACTGAGTAGTCCTGGTTCAACAGAGTGGATAAGACTGAGGAGATATGCCCTCAGGAGTGCCTCTATATATACATGAAGGGGAGGACCCCAGGTACTACCCTAAGACCCCTAATACCTACATGAGTAAGCGAAGTAATCTACCTTACTAAGCATGCCCTATGCCCTAGTGGTGCCACTTCAATAATCAACCAATAGCAATTGTCCCCATGACCTGACCCCATGACCCAGTCCCAAGGCTAGACTTGTTCTAGCTTGTTCTAAGACAAGGCTAGACTTTTCCAGAAGGTTCTAAGAACTATGACATCATCTAATGGAATGTTCTATACTATGACATCATAGTTCCAGCATGTTTCACAATGTTCCAGAGAGTTCTATCATGTGATACACAGATAAGGAAAGGAGCGCATCAGCGCATCAGAGACAGAAGGCGCATCAGCGCATCAATTGATAGGCACTGAGAATAAGCGCCGGAATAGGCGCCTGATAAGCGCCTGATAAGCGCTGGATAAGCGCTGGATAAGCACCTAAATAGATGCTGGATAAGCGCTTGACAAGCGCTTAATTATTCCCAATAATAATGTTGCCTGGTAAGGCAAGTCTTGTAGAAACATTGAAAATCTGTGCCAGCCGCTAGAGGTCTCAAAGCAGGAGATCCTGTTGGTGAACTGCAAGACACCTCTACAATTGCGGCGGAAGCAGCGCTTCTTGCAGGCAGCTCGACGCGGGATTCAGGCAAACAAGAACGAGGGGGAATGTCGTCTGGTACGTGTCGTGCCAGTGGTACCACAACAATCTTCAGAGGCTCAGGCTGGGGTCCATACAGCGAGGACCCACTGAATGCAGTTAAGAGGTCCATGCTCAACAGAGACGGCCTCAACAAAGAAAATTGGATGTTTGTCACAAAAGCACATAATGTATCAAACACTGACGTACTCTTGTAGGCATCGATATCGACTGGGTAAGAACATACTTTGGGCTTCTTTCCAGCCCTGGTCTGACACGAGCTACAGGAATACCCAAATTCCGAGGGCGCAGGAAATTTACACACCACAGCAGACTCTGCAAACCTCCTGACCTTCTTGACCTCTCTCCGCTTGGCGCTCGGGTCATCCAAAATCATCTCTGCAGCGGTCACGCAGGAGCCTTTCCTAGGAGCGAATGGTAGTCCACTGACAAACGTAGCTTCGTACGCAGCACAGCTGACCTACATCAACATCATGTGAGTAGAAGCAGTTCCAACGAACATATTGAGCTAACGGGATGTTACTTGTCAAGGAACTACGACGTCTGGGGTCAGTTCTAAGATCACTTTAGCAGTAGCGGCTTAAGGAATGGGTCACTAACGATAATTCTTATCTACCCAGGTGCATCTTCTACTCCTGGACCCAACGCGCCCCTGGGAAACTCGTGTGGGACGTCTCAACAGCCTCAGGCCAGTGCCGAAGCAGCATTTGCCCAGTGGACAGCTGCTGGGTTCCCAGCCAACAAGATGCTCCTTGGTCTTCCACTCTACGGGTACGTGTCGGAGAGTACAGCGACAACCTTGACCGGCATAGCAATCCCACCACCTGGTTTCAACGTCCAAAAATACAAAGAACGTTTACTTGGATTGCCCACAAGGAACCCTGTACCTATGTGCCCTCTTGTTTGGGAGGCGTTCAAGGAGAAACCAAATTTCCTCGAGGGAAAGCACAACAGAACAAAGCAGAAGCAAAAGACAATCGAGGTCGAAGCGGGGAATGGAGATTTGAGCAGTTATTATGGACAACAGATTGCGTTTAACCAGATTGTCGCTCTCGGCGCGTTGACAAAGACCTCGAGCGGCACATACATGCAAGCCAATGGATACACCGAAGGTAACGTGCGTTGGCTGAGATGATGTAGCATGTGTGCTCACAACAGTTTTTTTATTTGTGGATAGGCTGGGATGACTGCAGTGACACTCCAGTGAGTGACGGTTTGTGACAACTTACCTGTCCTAACAGCTCCGTGTTGTAGTTCCTGTTCAACACCTCTCGTCGGACCGTTGTCACATACAATGACACGTACTTCTTGAACAACAAGGCCGCCTACGCCAAGCAGGTTGGTATGGCTAGTACGATGACTTGGTTGCTAGATCAAGTAAGTAGTATCGCCACTTTCAATTATTCCCCTGCCAAACTCAAAATTTTATTAGCCACAGGCCAATGGTTATACCTTGCAGACTGTGATCAGAAAAGCTCTGGGCAAGTAGACCTTTTCCATGCGCATTAAAACCTCCATGAATCACGCTTATACCCGCACGACATACAAGTTACAATACTGTGACAACTGGATGATGCCCGGAGACAACAATTGCATCAGGTTTCTTTACATTATCATGTAGATTATTATGGTTCATATTTCGAGCGACCTATTTGTGGCGTAGAGTGAAATCTGGATGATATATATATTTCATCCCAGTACAACAACTCTGCATGTTACAACCCGGTCCAACCACCTGACTTCACGTGACCTCTGCACCCAAACACTGTGCCGCATACTCCGCATCTCCGCACCGACGTCATCATGACCCTTAGCATCTGTTTCCTTTACATCATGCTGTGTACAGTTCTCTTATTGCTCTGCAAGAATGTGCATTTTCCTTTGTTCCGCTTTTGTCTACTCCTATCAGACTTGAAGTCATTGCAGTATATATACAAGACCCAACTGTAGTAAATAAGCAATTCAAATATCAAATAAGACTCCCCTTCTTATCCTCTCCTCGTCTGCATTTGACTTCACTAGCTGAAGTTGTCTTACTCGTCGTTGTCCGACATCTCCTCACTGTCTCTGGTGTTCTGATCACCACACCTCCGCAGGTCTGCATTTCGATTGAGCCTTGCTCTCGGACCTTTGATCCTGCTAACTCCAAATTCAAGTCACAAGAATCCCGAGCGGCGCAACTTAACTGGTTGAAGCCAAAACTTATTCTGATCCCCCTCGTTTGCTCCACTGTTTCTGCATCTCCACAAACTCCGCAACTCCGCGTCCCTTCCTACTTCGTCTTGCTCTTAACAGTATATTCAAATTCAAAACTCGGATTCTCCACTGTATATGCCCACCCGCACAGCAATCACAAGAACCACTGAATAAATCTCATCCGCCACGCCAACAGCTCAGCAAGCCGCCGTCATGTCTCGCAATGACTTCCCCAAACCGCTGATACACCCGGAAATTGGCTAGGCGCGGAGACCCAGCAGCAGCCCGCCATTTGCGCGGCCCGCGTCATCCTGAGCGGCAAGTCCCTCCACTGTCCCAGCGTCACGGGCACGAGGAGTTCACCGAGGTCACAAGGAGTTCGCCGAGGATCCGAGGACTTGACAAGGAGCAGCAACGCGCAGGAAACATCCGAGGCCGAGGAATCGCACCGAACCCTGACTCACAAACACGCCCCTTTTGCATCGGAGCATGGGCCGGCCAGCCACCAAGTGTTTCGGATGCAGGTCGGACCAGCGGTAGAAGAAACTTGACTCGCAAACCCTGTTTCAGGAAGACTCCTATCACGCCACGCTGTGCAACTCCTGGACGGCGCCTCATCACCTGCTCGCAACGGTTGGCGCCTCTTCAGCGCAAGGGCGCGCGCCGCTACTCCGTGTTGACCAACGCTGTGTCCTGCCGGGCGTCGACTCGCTGGACATTTTGTCTCCGCAGACGGAAGTATTCTGCCACCATGTTTCTTCGCTCTCGCATTTGGGTTTAGGACATAGAAGGAAAGGTTTAGGAGAGGGTCCTTAGGGTATATAAAAAGGTGTTGCCTGTACTATGTAGAAATCAATCAATCCTCACCCCAGTTTCCAGAGTTCTGACATGGATAGTCCAACAGAGACCGGATTTTTCCAATAATGTCACCAGTTTACAGCCTTAGGCGCCTATCTAGAGCGCTTATTTTCCGGCTAGGAGTGTTACCGGACCTAACCCTAACCCGGGTCACGTGACATCCTGCCTTATTTATCAATAGTCCAGACCCAAACCCTAGACTCAATCTGGAGCGGTTCCAGATCAACCTAGGCTATTGTTCTATTGTTAACTTCCATTGATAGGGATTCCCCAGGGATTCCCCAGGGATTCCCCCAGTCTTTATTGTCCTATTGTCTTCTGTCTATTGTCTTTTGTCTATTGTTAGGGATTCCCCCAGTTCCCATTGTTCTATTGTTCCTGATTCTATTGTTCTATTGTATATTGTTCTTGTCCTATTGTTCTATGTACCCTGGTCCTTGACAGTTACTCAGGTCCCTGACAGTTACCCTGGTCTCTTATTGTTCTATTGTTACTCCAGCCCCACAAGTTACTCCAGTCCCTAGTGTGGGAACTGGTGCACAGACCACCCAGACACAGTATATATAGTACCCCTTACCCTCCCTGGTTCTGCATCTTGACCTCTTCGTCATTTGCACTGCCAGGTGAGTTACTCAATGTAACCTAGTATAAGCTTGATATTAACTTCGTCATTTGCACTGCCAGTATCCGGCCTCAGTGCCTGCTTGCCTGCTCATCATCGACTTTGACCTTGTTGTCGTCGTTGGAGATCCACCCCCTTCCTCTCTATTTCACTCCCTTTCTAGGGTTATCAGCATAGCAGCAGTTGCTCCGTGACATTAGGTCAAGATACCACACAGCTACCGGCACGACTGCCCTTAGCTCGGATCAAGCCTTCCTATCCCCCCAGTTTTAAAAAGTTTATTCCCCCCTACGTTTGAGAGTAAGCCATTGCCGTCCGTCTTGACGTGCTTGATCGCTAACTCGTTCACTTTCCGTGGTTGATTCTTAGTGCCAAAAGAATCCCACTCCCGTTTCACCGCTCGTCCAGATCCTTTGCACAAGGATCTGAACCAAGCACGTCGAGAAGTCCAGATCCATCGGCCTTACCTCAGGCTGTGTTTGATCAACTCGACGCAGAGCACGCACGTGGCCAGAGTCACAAATACACAGAGAAGGAACTCAAGGCTATTGCCTCCTACGTCGGTCGTCGTAAACCCAAGGGTTCGGCCCTCACGCACAGATTCCCCACAGTAGAGGAGTTTGAGAAACTCCGCGCAGAATCCAAAGAGTTCGCCGCCCGCACCGCACGCGAACAAGCACAGGCTCTAGCAGATCTTCCTAAGAAGCCATCATTAGCAGAACGCTTCACAGCCCGGCCCACTACCAACCCTAGCGCGGCCCTCATAGCAGCAAAGCCGACTCTCATCGACTTCCGTAAACACACTCCAGAAGATCTTCGAGGCATCTTCACCCCAAAGCTCACCGCCACACTCCAACGCTTGTCGATTCTCCCCACCATCGACAAATACCACCAGCTTCACAAAGACACGAAGCTTCATTTCGAACAGGTGAAACAGAAGTTAGAAAAGCTTCTGGAAGAGCTACCAACCCGAGCCTTTGTCATCACTCACCGTGAGTGGCAGCTGCTGGATTGGGGATTGAAGGCAATTGGGAGAATTAGTTTTACGGGTCTAAGGAGAAATTACGGACAGGTGTTCAAAGCTTTAGACAACGTTTGGGCGGACGAGTACTTCATCTCGTTCTAGGTAAAATACAGGGTGGCTTC
>JABYQR010000305.1:0-54479 GCA_022592445.1 Cytidiella melzeri
CGACTTTCCCATAGATTTCCCGGGCTTTGGGATGATCTCAAAGTTGAAACGTGAGAGGAACAATGACCAACGCGCTTGACGACGTGTCAAGTTGCGAGCTGTCTTCCAATACTCGAGATTCTTGTGGTCAGAGAAGATAGGGAATTTCTCTGGTAGCCCTTCCAAATAATGACGCCAATCTTCAAGGGCTCGTACAATTGCCATAAGTTCTCGGTCGTAGATCTCATAGTTTCGTTCGGTCTCAGTCATGCCTTCAGACCGATAGGCTACTGGGTGCCACGTGCCGTCTTCGGCTTGTTGTTCCAACACCCCTTCCATTGCATATCCGGATGCATCCGTTTCCAAACGTGTGGGTCTATCAAAACTCCACATGGCCAACACCGGTGCTTCCACAAATCGTCGGCGGAGTTCATCAAACGCCGACTGTTCTTCAGGACCCCATTTCCAAGGAACCTTGCCCGTGAGACGGTCTAAGGGCTTACATATCTTTCCGAAGTCCTTGATGAATCTCCGGTAGAAGTTTGCGAACCCACGGAATCGGCGAATATCGGAGACATTCTGCGGTACAGGCCACTCAGCCACTGCCTTTACTTTGACAGGGTCCATGCGTAACTGATTGTGACCAATGATAACACCAAGATATTCTGTCTCTGGACACTCAAATTCGCATTTCTCCGGTTTAAGAAACAGATCGTGTTGCCTGAGCCGTCTCAGAACTTCATGTACCACCTCGCGGTGCTCGGATATCTCCTTGGAATAGATAAGGATATCGTCTAAATAGACCGTGACTTTGCCTTCGGCAATGAGGTCGGCAAAAATATCATTCATCATATTCTGGAACGTAGCCGGAGAGTTTGTCAGTCCGAAGAACATGACGGTTGGTTCGAAAAGTCCACGATTGGTTACAAACGCTGCCTTGTGTTCATCACCTTCTTTGATACGGACATTGTTATATCCCCATCTGACATCTAGCTTGGTAAAGAACCTAGCGCCTCGCAGTCTATCCATGAGTTCGGAGATCAACGGCAATGGATACCTGTTCTTGATAGTGACTTCGTTCAACTTCCGGTAATCCTGTACTGGGCGTAACTTTCCATCCTTTTTCTTTACAAAGAAGAAGGGTGACGCCATTGGGGACTTCGACGGTCGAATGTACCCCTTTTCTAGGTTTTCTCGGATAAACTTGTCAAGCTCTTCTTGCTCAGGGTGTGAAAGCGGGTAGACTTTTGCGTGGAATCCTTTTGCTTCTGGAATCAACTCAATTGCATGGTCGTACGACTTGTGTTCTGGAAGTCGTTGAGATTCCGTTTCAGAGAAGATGTGAGCATGTTGACGATATTGTTCAGGTACCATCTCCTCAAAGGTTTTCACCGGTTTCACCCGGTTCTCAACCTCCGCTAGTTCACTAGAATACGTATACCCTGCTAGAGTGAACAAACATTCGCCTTCTTGTACCATGGGTGTCGGACGTGTGCGTACAATGCGTCGGGGAGTTCCTTTTCCACCGAGCTGAGTAGTGGCCTGTGCCTGTAACTTCGGCGATTCAGCCCCATCCAAACTTCCTGAACCTTCCGTGGTCTTTTCGAGGTCTTCTTCGGTTTCCTCCGTATCCACCGGCAAGTACGGAAGTTGTTCCACAACTTTCCGTAATCCCGGGGTCCTCTTCTTCCGTTTAGGCTCAGCTGTTCTCTTAGCTGCAACCTCCTTCGCTTCCTCAACCCTTTCTCTGGGTTTACATGCATCAGGACATCCATCCATCCTGATGATACCTTCGTACCAATCAATGGTGGGGTTGTGATACCGCAACCAATCAATTCCTATAATCACGTCTTCTGGCCCAATATCAGTGACCGTGAAAATGGTCCTTTCCTCGTGGTCTCCTATCCTCATATTGAGAATGGCAACCTCATCAATAGCCCCATCTCGATTTGGGGTTCCGTCTATGTTGTACACCGGAATGGGTTGTTTCAACTTCCGGGTCCTAATACGATGCTCTCGAACAAACCGTTTATGAATGAATAGTGTCGAGGCTCCACTATCAATCATAGCTGCGACTTCTTTAGATCTCCGCACTCCTGAGACTGTGATAGGTACGTGAAAATGTTCGGATTCAGAACCAGTCTCTAGTATATCAGATGCGAGTATGGAAAATCTATTAGTACATGGTAAACGTGGGGCGCGTGCTTGCGCAGCTCGAATCACGGCCCGAATCAAAAACCCTCCTCCAATCTCTTTTTGAGGTCGGCGTTCTCCGCCCTCAACTTCTCCAGTTCTCCTAGTACGGCCTTGAGTGTCACTTCCGATACTCCCGACGTGTTCGACGCTTCTTCCTTCTCAGGCTTCTTTTCTTCGGCCCGAGAAGAAGATGCCTCCCCATTGGTAGCAGCTACACGTGGTCCACGAGGAGGTGGACGAGGAACTGCAGGCTTGGTACATGTGCGCGCAATATGATTGGGATCCGTTGTGAGTTCCTGGCAATTATAGCACCGCCGTCCTTGTTGCATCTTGGAGGCGTCGACCTCCATAGGAACCGGACCGTTGGAAGGACGGGGAGCCGGGGTAAACCTGGGCTGGGACTGGGTAGGTCTCGTCGTCGACGACGAGGGAACAGACGGAATTTTCTTCTCCGTCGTTTCTCTGATGCGGGCATATGCAGCCGCCATTTTCAGAGACCTGTCAATCCAACCTTGGTAATTGGTCGGTGGAGCTTCAGCCGTTGCTAGTCGCCCATAGATGTATTCAGGAAGACCCTTTATGAACCGGATCTCCTTGTCCTTGTCGCTCAACCCATTGATGCGACCCACGTATGACTGAAAGTCAGTGACGTATGTGCCGACATCCCGCGCATTCTTTTCCTTCTTCTCAGCTCCACAGAGCTTCTCCAGTTCACGGATAGCCGTATCTTCGGGCGTTGCATCGCCGAAGTACTTCTTGAGCTCCGTCTTAAACTTGGCCCATGTATCGAGGTTGGCCAGCAAACTACCGTTGTGGTCAGCCATATGGTCCGTGACCGGTATTGCCCATTGGGCGGCCTTTTCTGACAACCGGTAGATTGCTGTCAGGACCTTGGTTCTTTCATCGGCAATACTGGCGGTCACCCAGTAAGCCTCGCATTGTGACAAGAACCGTTCTAAGTCACGGCCATGTTCGCCCTTGTATCTATCGGGCTTGGTGTCATTATTGTTGACCGTGACTTGCGGTCTTGGCATTGCTTGTGTAACTGCAGCTACAATGGCTGCAATCAAGGCAGGATCGACTGCGGGTGTTGTCATTGTGGCAGGTGCGGAATTGATGGGGACGACGATGGGCGCTTCAGGAGTTACTGGTAGGATTTCCGGTATGGTTTCGGGAATGATGGAAACAGGGGTAGCAGTGGTGGTTTCCGGTAAAACTGCTGTGACTAAACTGGTATCAAGTTCTGGAACTTCGACTTCTTCAGGAACTCCGACAATCAACGGTATTTGACTGTTATCGCAAGCTACGTATCCACGGTATCGTTGTCCTTCTCTGAAATGACGGGATACTACAAACTTTTGATTTCGATTTGGACACAGCTGTTGTTCGCAGATTTCAATATATGCGTGGTCCTCTTCGTTATCGTAACAGTCCTGAAGATCGTCGGGATCAAAGACGTGGAAATGATTATCGCACTCAATGATTGCTATCTACTACAAAGGGAGTTTCTCAAAATATCCTCCGTCTGCTACAAATGCAACTCGACTCGTGACTTCTGTCAACCTCTTGCGTAATTGCGTGAAGTTGATCTGTCCTACTGACTGCAAGCCCCAGTTCAGTGCTTTGAGCTGGGCAGGCGTGCGTGTGGAGAGTACTTCCTCCGTATGCTCTGTGAGGTACAGAAGCTTGTCGTTGAGTAGCAGGACTGACTTAACCTGTGAGTCGTTGCGGTCACGGGTAAGCTCGATCAGGATCTTGAGGCGTCTGGTGGTGGCCTCGATCTTCGGCTTGAGAATGCCGACTTGGTCCTTGATAGAGAACTTATGGAAGTCGAGTGTCACTGGTTTCTGTGCGTCCGGTCGAGGTGGTGCGGGTGCCCGGGAGATGCGATCCTTGAGAGATGGTTTCTCAATACGGTCGGCGAGAGTTTGCGTACGTTCGGTGCGTGTGCGTTCCTTGATAGACTCGTTGTCACGAGCAAACTTTTCGTGGTCGAAGTGGGGGAGTCTAGTACCGAGAGGATGGTAGTGAGGACGGCGTGAGACGTACGAGACGATGGCTTCAAGGTCCTTCTCTGTGTAGAGATGGGGACGACCTTGTTTGCGCAGTTCTTGTCGAGCCTCGAAGAAGGACTCGGGTACGTTACGACGGATGCGTACGTCTTTCGGCACTACAACCACGACGTGAGAATGAAGATCAAGGGTCCGGGCCAATACAACGTACTGGTAAACCGGGGGGACTAAACTTTTAAAAACTTTGGGGAAAGGAAAATGTGCGGTTGCGCGACGTCCAGGCGAGCGTACGGAGATTCTACCTAATGTCAAGAACACAACCAAACTCTATGAAGAGCGAGGAAGTGACGACGGGGATGGAGGAACGACGAGCGGACTCGCGTGGACGATGACGACAAGGAAGATGATGATGATGATGGAGAGACAACGACGAGGGAGCAGCTAACGATGAGCTAAAGACCAGGTTATATTAGTACTGTGAAGGACTAGGTACAAGGTGGACGTCACCTAAAGACCAGGAGGTAGAATCTGAGGTCTTTAGGGAGCTACAGGGTGGGTTTATATACATCTCAGACAAGGACCCCTGGTACCGGGTCTGTACTCCTAACACTGCTGTGGGAACGTATGGTGTGCTATGGTGCGATGTTCTACAATGTTCCAGTACCTTCTATGATCATGTGACCGGTCTGTCACATGCACTTGATCACATGCAGTAGCCATGTACCATCGATAAGATAAGATAAGGAAATTGAAAAGATAGGATAACAAAAATAAAAGGAAAAGAAAGGAAAAAGTGTGCATGGTCGTGACAGCAGCGAAGCATAAGACTTGTCGACGCCGAAATGCCCAAGAGCGTCATGAGCAAGGTGGAAGAGGGCCTCTCGTAGTTCGTTGACGCGCGGAACAACGAGACATTCACCAACATACAGCAAACGGTCTTGCACAACAATACCCATCCAAGAGTGCCCGTCCAGGAGGCCAAGTTCCAGAGCCTCCAGAGCGCGAAGAGCAAGGTGTTCAGCCCCGCACCCACCCTTCACCGTGTCCCAAACCAAATCCGCCAGTCTTTTAGTCCACTTATCTGACGCATAACCGTCACGAATCTTCTGTAGCCATTCCGGATCTGTTGACACAACAAGACGCATAGCGCAAATTCGCGAGTGCTCATCCTTCCTAACGCTCAAAGCAACGGTCGCATCCCAGACAGCGCCAACAGCGACAGCAGACACTAGGTCGCGACGGCAAGACATCGAGTCGGCCGGAGTATTCAATTCGCCAGCAACATAGGTAATGTCGAAATCGTATTGAGCCAAGAACTCCTGCCACCGTGCCTGACGACGAGAGAGCAACTTCTGCTTGTGAAAATTTCCCAGCGTTTGGTGATCCGTAAAAACGTGAAAAGGGACACCGATGAGATCTACTCGCCACTTCTTGAGCGCGCGTACAATGGCTAGCAACTCTTTCTCGTGAGTCGGGTAGTTCAGCTTGGCTGCATGTAACTGTTGCGAGTCGAAAGTGACCGGGCGAGCAGATTCTAACGTTTTCCCAAACGAGAGAACCGCGCCGGTGCAGAAATCACTTGCGTCACACGAGACAAAATTTTTGTTGCTACCGAGGTTGGGCGCAATTGGACAGGATTTCGTTCACAGTAGGCAAAGGGTGTACATCCGGCATGGTATTTGCATTGAGCAACCGGTAATCATTAACCCAACGAGGGGGTGCCAACGGGTCTGACTTAGGAATGAGAAAGCACGGCGAAGAGTACGGGCTGGAGGAAGGCACAAGGCGACCCGCTTCAAGGTGGCCTTGCAGGAGGTCCTTCCACACTTCACGATACTTCTTAGGGCAGTTGTATTGCCGCTTCGCGATCACCATGTCTGGGTCACGGAGTCAGAAACGGTGATAGACATCGGCTGGCAGTTCGTGTAAGGCAGGGGTGTCTGCATTGAAACAGTCCTGGAAACGATCACGGAGGGCCCGGTCTTCACTCTGTAGGGTTTCACGGACGGCCAAATCCTCAATCTTCTCGCGCAGCGCCGCAAGGGTATCACCCTCGAAGATACCAACATCCATTGAGCGCTCATGAGCTCCAGAGGCCGTGTGAGCAGTCGCGCGTATACGCAAGCGCTGCGGCTCACGGAAGAGAAGTTGCAATTCTCGGACGACGTCGCGATGTTGTGAGATGGACATCATATGTTGAAGTTTCTGTAATTCTGCCTGATCCTGTTGTCGTTCACGGGGAGAACAAGTGTTGGGGGCAGTAGAAGGTTGTGCAGTCAGGAGGTCGGTTTTCAAAACACGGTCCACGAGAGTATGGTTGACTGGATCGATAAGACAATTGTTCAAATCGTAGAAGGGTAAACCGAGGATTACAGGGCAAAACAAGTTTTTCACAACAATAGCGCGAACAGTGCGCGAAGTCCAAACAAAATCCGGAGACGAAACCTTTAGCTTCACCCAATCCGTAGCCATCTGCTCATCTCCCCCCCATGCTGTTCTGAAAGTTCGCGGTGTCGGCAAGACACGTCGACGACAGAGGAGTCAACTAACACAACGGGCAAACCGGTATCAATCAGCATGGGTATAGGGTTGGAGAAAGACGATTGAGCGTGGACGACGGCAGTCCAGCAAAAATGGGGAAGCGAAAAGGCGGAAGAGACGTACTCGGATTTGTCACTGGAGGACAAGTCGTCGTCGGCGCGGCTGAGTACAGAAGACGGATAAAGAGCAACACGGCGACTCGACGTAGAGGGTCCAGTGCAAACAGCAGCAATGTATTCAGATTCCTCTTCAAGATCATCTGGAGCTTCTTCCACGGCGGCAATGCGAGCCTTATTCACGGGCTTTGCAGAAGTACCAGAAGCGGGCGCAGCGGTGGTAGGGACAGAGCCATTAGCGCGAGAGTTGAACGAAGATGAGCCGAGAAGAGTTTTGTAGGTGAGGGGGTCGGGGTAACCATTTGGGCAGTCAGAGCCTAAATGATT
Organism: Cytidiella melzeri; assembly: GCA_022592445.1. Taxonomy (NCBI): domain Eukaryota; kingdom Fungi; phylum Basidiomycota; class Agaricomycetes; order Polyporales; family Irpicaceae; genus Cytidiella; species Cytidiella melzeri. The sequence goes on from JABYQR010000305.1 coordinate 7,172, forward strand.
GACAAAGGCACATCGACATTTGAAGCAACCGCTATTTGCCTTCAAGTAGTCGCGTTCCTCTTGAGACAAAGGAGGTAGCCTGGCGGTGTTTCCCGAGCGAGCGGCAGATATAGCTTGTGTAGAAGGGTCTGGCGCCTTAGAAGAGCCCTTAGTCGTTGCCGTAGACGCAACCGCGCGACGTGCAGCGGTGCGGATCTGAGCAAGATCATCACGACGGCCTTCGTCTTTCAAGGACAAGAACTCCTTGAGGTCGTGGAAGGTAGTGTGCGTGATAGCTTCGGCCGAGCAGGCAGCGAGACGGAGTTTGAAACAGGTACGAAATTTCAGGTGACGATGAAGGTCGGTGTCGGACATGTGGTACTCAGTCCCTTTCAACAGGCCGTTGAGACGACCGACCTTTTCGACCCAGGTGTCGAAATGATCGTCGTCGTTCATTGTACCCTGCTCCAACTGGAGACGAATCTCGTTGGCCCAGTTACGCTTTAACCAACGTTTCCGCATCTCCGACATGAAGATGTCGAAGGTCATAGCCTTGAAGCGAGCTTCATTGTTTAGCCACCAATCACAAACATCTGCATCATGAAAACCGGCGGCCACGAGAGAGACTTGATCGACATCGTCGATTTTCTTGACGCGGAAATAGTGCCTGCAGCTTTGTGCGAACGAAGCGAGGATCTCCGGGGTGAGTAAACCCGGAGTCAACTCGGGGGAATGCTTCGCTCCCTGCGATACAATGACTTGCGCGTGTTTAGAAGCTCTCTGTTCCATCGTGGGCGGACAGATATATATTGGCGTGGATTCGTCGTCCGACGAGGAAGGTGATGTTGGATTATGATCCTCTTCCTCTAGTTCCAACAATTCTCCTTTTGATAGGAAAGATCCTCCCGTAGGTGTGTCAAAGACAAATGGAGCGAGTACACACACAACCTCGGTACGCAGATTGTCGTCGTCGATATCGGCAAACGGGAGGGCTTGCGCGAGTTCAAAGTATAGACGAGAGAGATGTCGTGTTTGAGAGGTGTGTCGTGCGCGTATGCGAAGCGGGTCCAGGTTGACAGAGGTGTACGGCGGAGGCAGAAGTTGAACAGCGGAAACAGATCTCGGTGTGGTTACAAATCGGTGACGGTAACGGGACAGTAGACGGTTCGGTAGACGGCTCGCGTACTAGACGCGTACGGTACGATGAAATGATGGGCGATGGCAGTCGATAAGGAACATTTGTGCGTGGGGAGCGCGGTGTTGTCGCACCAGCTCGGACGTCGAAGAGCGTGTTGTAGGAAACTCAAAAAAAAAGTGGAAACCTGCAACGTGCAGGTAACACTCAGAAACGGAGTTTTTACAATGTTTATTCTTCGAGCCAAGAGGGAGAAACTCAGTACAAGTATCGCGGTACGTAAAGAGTCGGGTAACATACCTTCGAGCCAAGAGGGAGAAACTAAAGAGGCTCAAAGGGAGAGTGCGGGTTTATATGTATCGCAGCACTAAACGAGGGGGACCAATGGGAAACGTGGGAATGGGAAAAGAAGTACTAAGGCCGTGATCTATGAACGAGTGTACTATAAAGGAAGGTGGAATAGAAAGGAAAGCGCATGTCGTAACCTACGAGGTTACAACAGGTGTGGGAATGGAATACAATAGTTGGTCTCCTTTTAGATAGATTCTCTCACGAGTAGAGTTCTTGACAAGGTCTAGACAATAGCTATTGTTCTCCTTTAGGTAGCTCTTTTGTTCTTCGTTCACACGGCTTCTTGCAAAGCCTGCCCTTAAACATGGTCTGTGCGCAGGTCCCTGAAGTCTATATAAACAGGTGCATGTACGCTCCTAGCCCCCCATCTCGACCTCTTGGTCTTTACTGGGCTAGGTAAGCAAACCCCTCCTGTACTACATAGCTAGTAGTACCCAATACTAACTTGGTTTTTACTGGGCTAGATACTTGCATAAAGTTTGATAGCTGGTGAGAGCACTGTGCTTCACACCTGCCACCACCTCCTCGTCCATATCCACTTCATGTCCCTGTTTGTCACGTCGAGCCCTGTCTCCATGTCAATGTGGTAGGAATTTGATTTTCATCTTCACCAATCATGACGAGCCTCATGTCCTTCTTGATGACGTGCTTGAGCTTGTGAATGAGCAAGTCGTCCTCGTATCCAGAAGGCCTGCCAAGCATACAGAAGTGTTCCGCATACTTGACAAATTTTGTGTGCGCCAGATCCGTATTGTTAAACAAGGCATTAAGCTCCTTTTGAGCACCCTCCTTGGCGTCCCATTGACCGTATTGTACCTTGAGCTTGTTCTCGAACTCCTCCCACATTCCAATCGTCTGACCCTTCGTCAGCTTCTTGATCCACGGCTCCATGTATTGAGCCGCTGCACCTGGGAGCCGGTTCATTGCAACGGCAATATGTTGCCTGTCAGTAGCAACGTTCTTGTGGACAAGCCACAGAGAGATCTTGTTCAACCATTCGTTGAACTTGACCTTGCCATTGGTACCGTTGAACTCCGGGGGTTCGCCAATCTTAGGCTGGCGCGAGGATCCTCCTTGTCCTTGAGACAAGGGAAGCTGGTTGATTTGATTTACTACATTGGTGATTGTCATCTTGACCATGTCAAGAGCAGTGTCTATCCGCTGGACTTGTGTGTCAGCAGCGGACTGCGAATATAGGTCTTGAGTGACCTTATCAACGTATTGCTGAAGGTTATCCTCCAGCAATGACAACTGATTATTCCAGATAAGAACCATCTGATTCATCATATTATGAACAATGGCAGTAGTAGCTCCTCCCTCAACCGTGCGAGTAAAGGCCCTTTGGGCCATGTTGAGGTTGTGGAAGATATGCTGCTCAAAGTTCTCCGCCAAAGGGTTGTAAACGATGGGCGTGATTTTCCTGAATGGCACAGAGTGGGTAAGGTTGGCAGCAGCAGCAGGGTTGGTGCTGCATCCGGCATTAGATTGGGAGGCCATTGCTTCTAATTTCTTAGTTAGCAAAGGATAAGCAAAATAGTATTTCTAGTATAAGAAAAAGAGAAAGCACCACTTTTCACACATTGAACTCTTGTCAGAGTTGTTTTCACACATTAATGTAACCCTGGCGCGGGTTAGCACAGTGCTCGGAACAGCATATATACTCCGATAAGACTGAGATAATAATATCTCAGTTAAACTGCCTTTTGGCGTAACGGTTATGACGTCGGAGTTCAGATCGCTTACACTAACTGAGATGTTTCGGGTTGCAGGTCAGGGGTTCAACCCTGGCTGGGGGCAACTTGCAAGGGGTTACACCCTTGGGGCGGCATATATCACAAATCCCCAATAGACAACCCAGAGCAGCCCTCATACTGTCCGAGAGAAACTCCGGAGGGTGGGATTAAAGTGTCTATAACGGGGAGGAGTGTAACCCTGGCGCGGGTTAGCACAGTGCTCGGAACAGCATATATACTCCGATAAGACTGAGATAATAATATCTCAGTTAAACTGCCTTTTGGCGTAACGGTTATGACGTCGGAGTTCAGATCGCTTACACTAACTGAGATGTTTCGGGTTGCAGGTCAGGGGTTCAACCCTGGCTGGGGGCAACTTGCAAGGGGTTACACCCTTGGGGCGGCATATATCACAAATCCCCAATAGACAACCCAGAGCAGCCCTCATACTGTCCGAGAGAAACTCCGGAGGGTGGGATTAAAGTGTCTATAACGGGGAGGAGTGTAACCCTGGCGCGGGTTAGCACAGTGCTCGGAACAGCATATATACTCCAATAAGACTGAGATAATAACATCTCAGTTAAACTGCCTTTTGGCGTAACGGTTATGATGTCGGAGTTCAGATTGCTTACAATTAAATCCTTTGCAGGAAGTTGTCACCAAGTAAAAGAGGCTTGTCAGCCCATACATTTTATTCCATTTCCGCATATACAAAGGCGTTCATGTCAAACAGCCCTTCTAGTAGCTCTATAATATACCCCCATCTCCAATGAATATCCACAAAACTTATTCTACCTAAACTCTTCAAGTCCTTTTTCAACATTCTCCATTCCCTATTCGTCATCTTGTCCGTGTGATTCTCCTTGAACCACTGTTCAATCATGAAGACACAACCTATCAGCAGCTGGGCTTTTTTTCAATGAGTGTTGAGCTGGTAGTTAGACGATTGCCCACCACTCGAGAAGGAGGCGTCCAGCTTCTTGAGCACAGGCTCAAGCCTTTGACAGGCTGCTGTGACCATCGGTTCAAATCCCTGTTGGCAAAGCATCAACTTTGTTTTACGGAAGTGGAGGTTGGCGGGAAGAAGGACGGGAGTGGAAATGTAAGCGTGTTGGTTGCGCTCCTCAATACGCTGAAGGAGAGTTAGCTTTTCAGCTTTTTCCTTCTCTTGCTTCTCAATCCTGTCGAGAAGACTGAGCTGAGACATAAGGTTGGAGACCTTTCTCATACGATCCTGGTCCTCCTCATGCTCAATGGTGGTGCGAGCCTGCTCCTTGAGGTTGATCCTCTTGATGAGGGGCTTGTTATCGGGGTACTTGAGCTGGCAAGGCTTGCCAGCGTCCTTGAACTTATCGCGTGTCTCTTTCAAGATGGTGAGACGTTCTTGAAGTCCAGTGACTTCGTTGCAAACAGGGATAGAGTAATGGGTCTTGCGGCCAGACCTAGCAGCAACATAACGGGAGAGTGGCATGGTGACTGTGTGACAATGTGTGATGAGCTTGTCAGCTCAGTGGTGTGCAAAACAAATCTCCATAAAAGAGAGGTCCTGTGTGTGCGTGGGGTAGTGCCGACGTTGGCCTGGACTCTCTCTCCAGGTCCAGTGGTGAAAGGATCTCCATCACGGTTCCACCCATGCGGCAAATGGTTGGTGGATCAGTATTACACTGACCCTAAGTCCAGCCAGAACAAGTTACCCGTCTTCATGCCTAGGCACTCATGGGCTCCTAGTCCTGTTGTCTAGCTCTTATAACAAGTGTGTGACACCAGACTCCACTATCACCTGTGGGGCGGCACACTTTCATCATGTTGGCACAATGCCAACCCCTGCTCTGATCAGCTCTGGGAGCATCAGGCAAGAGGGTGATTCAAGTTGTGCACATCAACGCAAAGCCTAGACATGACTACCACTTAGAGCCTATGGTCCGGCTACCTCTATGTGTAGAGGATTTGTAAGGAGGCCGACGCACAGGCACAAGACCTAGAAGAAGGGGAAAGAAAACCTCCAGCACGTCCAGAGACGTGAGGGAGTAGGGGCAGTCTTATCCAAATGTAACAGGCAAGTTTACACTCACCAGATAGTTGTTACACTGGAGGGAGAGATAATGAGATAGAAAGTAGAGTGTGGGTGAGAGTGAGTACTGGGGAGTACTGAGTAGTCCTTGATCAACAGAGTGGATAAGACTGAGGGGATATGCCCTCAGGAGTGCCTCAATATATATATACATGAAGCTGGTACTACCCTAAGACCCCTAATACCTACATGAGTAAGCAAGATAATCTACCTTACTAAGCATGCCCTATGGCCTGTTGGTGCCACTTCAATAATCAACCAATAGCAATTGTCCCCATGACCTGACCCCATGGCCCAGTCTCAAGGCTTGAATTTAACACAAGGCTAGACTTTTCCAGAAGGTTCTAAGAACTATGACATCATAGTTCCAGCATGTTCCACAAGGTTCCAGAGAGTTTCATCATGTAATACACAAATAAGGAAAGGAGTGCATCAGCACATCAGAGACAGGAGGCGCATCAGCACATCCATGGCAGAGTGCACATGAATTGATACAGTCGACTCTCTCTTAACCAATGCCCCTCCGTGGACACAAAAAGGTATGGGTTATGGGGTTTATGGGTTACGAGGAAGTTCCCACGATAAGCGCCCATTTGTTGTCAAAAAGATTCAAGTGCCCGAGTACACCATGTAGAGACACGACGTAGTAGCTAATACATGAAGTGTTACTAGATGTAGTATGAGCAAATAGAAACTATTTAGTGAAGTAAGAAGTAATCAAAGTGGGGACTGTCGCACGAGACCTGTCCAAGCAAAGTTGACGGCGGAAACTAGCTAACAAAGATTCCATCTTGCGCGCATCTGGGTCATTGGTGTCGTGTACATAGCTCTCAATGAGGGCGGCAGCTTGGAGGACTTTGTTGTAAGTGGGACCTGGCCCGGGATGAAAAGCTGTGTCATCGTCAACATCATCATCACCTCCGTTGATGATTGCGTCTTCCTGCGCTGTTTGAGACTTGATAACGGCCGCGTAGATTTCCTCCTCCGTGCTCTCCATGATAGCCTCGATACCCTCCTCCACCGGATTGAGAAGATTCTCAATATCCATTCGATTGTCCCTCTGGAGAACACCCCTGGCAGTAAGGTCGTCCAGGGCATCTACAACAGTTTTCTCCGCGGCCATGATTGGATTCTTGCTGACTTCAACGTCGTTAAGGAGAGACCCAATGGGTACAGAGAGAGCTGCACGGGGACAATCTACACCAGCCGGCGGCAATATACCAGCTTTGCGCCAGCAGTGACAAATTGTCATTGTATCCACTTCTTGCCATGCGGCCTCTGCAAGTCTCATTGCTTCTAACTGATCGATGTCGTAGATTTTGGAGGGGTTAACGTTCAGGTCATAGCAATCAACCGTGCGCTGAATGTACTTCCCGTGGTAATGTGCTTTAAAGCACCGGATGATGCCTTGGTCCATTGGCTGGACGTGTGCCGTGAGATTGGGCTTGGAATTGACAACTTGAATATTCTCCAGGTTATCCGGAGCAGTATGCCCCGAGAAGTTATCTTGAAGAAGCATTACCTTGCGCTTCTGCTTCCCGAGGTCTTTATCCCACTGCAAGATCCATTCTTGATACAGCTCCGTTGTCATCCAAGCTGTTGCGTTGTGACGATAATAAAAGCCGAGCTGCGGGCCCGTCTTCTTCTTGAAAACTCTTGGTCGGTAGGCCTTTCCAATGATGAACGGCGGCAACTTCTCCGAACCATTGGCATTTGACGTGAACGCGTAGGTGAGTCAGACCTTCCTGCCTTTTACTCCCAAGTGCTTCTTGTCTGCAAGTCCTCAATTGGGCGGAAGACTTTTCACAGGAGTCAGACTCAGTAAGCAACGCAAAAAAGTGAAGCAAAGTACGTACGCATAAAAGAGACCGGTCTCGTCCATGTTAAAGATGTCGCGCAGCTCGTAGCCGTACTCCGCAATCAGCTCCTGGATTTGCTTTTGGTCCCTCTCTGCGTCCTCTTTGCTGGCAGATGCAGCTTCACCGTGACGCTTGTACTGCTTCAGCCCGAGATGAACTTGTACCTGGACAACCAGCCCTCACTGAGATTCAACCACTCATCCTGCGAGATCCCGGCCAAGTCAGCGAACTTTGTCCATTTCTGCCGCAACACCTCGCCTGTCAGAAGAATCTTGTCCGCCAATGCCTGCGCAACCCATAAATCCAACATATCCGTGACCGCAGGATGCTGTGTTTGTTGAGTTCGCTTTGCTGAGCGGGACTGCGCGGCAGATGACTCTTCCCATTCTCTCCGCCACTTCGGTTTGTTATTAAGCCAGCCTGAGACGAGAGGCTGCTTGATTTGTAAGTTCGGATAGATACTATCAAAATGTGCCGCAGTTTTGGTCTGATTCTTTCCTTCCTTATGATGCCAGTTTAGAATCTTGATGCGCTGCTTGAGCATAGTGTTCTCCTTCTTTGTGAAGACAGGCTTCTTTGGCTCTTTTGTCTTTTTTGGGGCAATGAGCTCAGGCCCTTAAGGCAAGCATGTCAGCAGATAAAATAGTGGACTGTGCAGAACTCGGGCTTACGTTTGCGCTTGTTTCCGACAGCCTTGGGTATGTCTCCTGCAAGCTCTCGCAGCTTCTGCACAGCCTCTTGCTGCAAAGCATCCAGTGTTTCCAATCCGCGTTCATAGTTGGACGCATCCTCCAAAATCTCTATTGCTCGCTGCTCCTCAATCAGGTTTGCTTATTTGTCGAGCTACTCTTCATCCTCTGATGGCACTGACTTCTTGGCCACCAACCGCTCTGCAATCTTAACACATCGGGCTTCAACGCGAGACTGCAAAATCTTCAACCCTTTCTTCAGGATATCTAACGGTTTGGCCATTTTGCAACAGTGGGAGGGAGGATGGGATTTTGTAGGGTTACGAGCGGCTTGATCTGTAGTGCGCGAAGCGAATGTAAACTCAGTCAGCCTCGAGTAGTGCGAGGAAACTGAGGTGTGCAAGTCCATGCGCTGGCGCAATATCTGCGTGATTACCTAATCATGCCACTATACAGTACCAACGCCACAAAGCTCTCGAGTCCGAAAAAGGTGTGTACAAAGAAGAGCAAGTGAGTCCATGCATCGGGAAATTTCCCGCGAGATTTTGAGCTGGTATCCAGGAAATTCCCCGCTAGTTTTTTTTGGGCAGCGCTTTTTGACATGGATAGTCCAACAGAGACCAGATTTTTCCAACAATGTCGCAAGTTTACAGCCTTAGGCGCCTATCTAGAGCGCTTATTTTCTGGCTAGGAGTGCTACTGGACCTAACCCTAACCCGGGTCACGTGAGATCCTGCCTTATTTATCAATAGTCCAGACCCAAACCCTAGACTCAATCTGGAGCGGTTCCAGATCAACCTAGGCTATTGTTCTATTGTTCAACTTCCATTGTTAGGGATTCCCCCGTTCTTATTGTCCTATTGTCTTCCGTCTATTGTCTTTTGTCTATTGTTAGGGATTTCCCAGGGATTCCCCCAGTTTCTATTGTTCTATTGTTCCTGATTCTATTGTTCTATTGTCTATTGTTCTAGTCCTATTGTTCTATGTACCCTGGTCCCTGATAGTTACCCTGGTCTCTGATATTGACCCTGGTTCGTTATTGTTCTATTGTTACCCCAGTCCCACAATTACTCCAGTCCCTAGTGTGGGAACTGGTGCACAGACCACCCAGACACAGTATATATTGTACCCCTTACCCTCCCTGGTTCTGCATCTTGACCTCTTTGTCATTTGCACTGCCAGGTGAGTTACTCAATGTAACCTAGTATAAGTCTGATATTAACTTCGTCATTTGCACTGCCAGTATCCGGCCTCTGTGCCTGCTTGCCTGCTTATCATCAACTTTGACCTTGTTGTCGTCGTTGGAGATCCCTTTCCTTTTCCACCCCACATCTACTCCACCCCTTGTTTAGGGTTTATCAGTCTAGCAGCAGTCGCTCCGCGACACTTTTGATGCTGCGTGAGGTGACCGCCAATAGGGAAGGGCGTACCACATGCCCAGCATTGCGGCATGAACGACTCACTCGTAGGCAGATGCTCCGCTGTCGAGACAGTTAAGGGTAAAGACTCCGGTAGCAGGTGGGCTACCGTGAGTTGGAATGTGGGTGGTTGTACTGCTGGTTTTGGAGGACTCCAGTAGCAGATGCTCCGCTACTGTGTCTAAGAACGTGTGTCGTAGGTCGTCGTTGAGGTGTTAGTGCTGGCCAAGGACTCAAGTAGCAGATTCTCCGCTACCGTGAGGTTATGGAGATGAGGAGGAGGTACAGCTGGTAGTAGAGGACTCCGGCAGCAGATGCTCCGCTGCCGTGAGGTTATGGAGAGGAGGAGGTGGTAAAGCCGGTGTTGGAGGACTCCGGTAGCAGATGCTCTGCTACTGTGAGTTGGAATGTGGATGGTTGATGGTCGTGGTGGTTTATCCAAAGAGATCCAGTAACTCGACGTGGCAAATAGATTCGCCGACGAGAGCACCACTCAGAGAGGAAAGGAGGCTAGGCTCGTTGGAATGGGTGGTAGTGATGTTGGTAGTGATGAGAGCAAAGATAAAGGGAGTAGGAGTGGTAGTGGTGGTGGCAGTGGGGGGTGGGGGCGTTGTAGGAGGAGGAGGTGGTGTGGTCGCCATGGTCCGTGGTGGTGGCAGCAAGAGCGGTTCAGGCGCCTGAGAAATGTTGGGCGCTCACGAAATTGGCACTGCCGCCTGCGTAGAATGTCCCGCGCGCATCAAGATTTTTTGACGTGAATAAGTAAATAATGTGTTACATTGGAAAATTTAAGGTAAAAAGTATGGGTTTTGAATGTCAAAAAGGTATGGGTTATGGGTTATGGGGGAGTTATGGGTTTTTGGTCAACTTTGGCAGGGAACCGACTCGGTGGATCGAAAAAAGTATGGGTTATGGTGATTATGGGTTATGAGAGGTATGGGTTGAGAGAGAGTCGACTGTAAGCACCAAAATAAGCACCCATGTGTGCTTAAGATGGTCCCATCAAGATCCCATCAATACTGCTGCCTGTTAAGGCAAGTATTGTAGAAACATTGAAAATGTGTGACACAGGCCCTGCACTGGAACTAATCCTTCATTCTTCTCAATAATTGTCACTCTCAAGTAGTCATTTGTACAGTATCAAAAGAGAGAAGACTTTTGGTTTGCAACACATCAACAGACAGTTCTCCAGTGCCAAGAAGTTTGAACATCAACGCTGATACTTTAATTTCATACTTTACCTGGGTCATATCCTTAGGGAATAGGAGGCTAGCTCGCGTACCTATGCAGAGACAAGGACAAGAATCAGAACAAAATTCAAACAGCTCTAATCAAAACAAAACAAAAAGTCTGATCCATCGAGACGCTTCGCTCCTCCTGGATCCGTCCGAGGAATATATCCATACAAGGTGACAGTCGATAGTACTACATGCATGTTGAAGTAAGTTGCAGTAAGTTGCGTGCGTGCGTGCGTGCGTGTGTGTATGCAAAGAGAGGAGAAGGTGGAGGGGATGTACCTTGCGAGAGTGATGTACTGGGGTCTGAAAAAGTAATCCTGAAAAAGTGACTTTCGCCTATTCAATAATGCTAAGTTCCCGTGTCCGCGTCCGTGCGAATTCGTCCTTGTAAGCGTTCCAGATTCTGTCGTCCGTACTTAGCGCTGCGACACAACGAGACAAAAAAAAAGTGGGGCGTACCTCATCAACTCGTCGATGTACTGCGTCTGGGCCTTCCTGATTTCGTCCAGCGTGGGTTTGTCACATTGTTGGACATGAATAGGATTGCCGACTGAAGGAAGTGGGGAAGCGGTTAGTTGAAAGCGTCGAAAAAACCATGGGGTACTTACTGACTACAACGATCCGCTTGCGATATGGAAGTAATCCAAGATTATCTACGGACGAGAGCGTGAGCTGCTGACGGCGGTACTACTCAGGGGAATGTGAGACGCACAGTTGAGAAGTCCGCGTCCGTGGAAGAGGGGGAGCGTAAAGCCAAATACGCTTTGAAACATTTTCTGTAGCTTGTTTATGGTTGTACCTCTCTCGTTTGGCATTTGTTGATAAATCTGTACAAGAAATGTGACAGCGTATATAGAAAACAGTTGAGAAATACTTACGTCGTTTTCGCCAAAGGAAAAGACAGGTACAAGATCGGCCCCGTATTGGATAGCGAGCTTGATAAACCCAAGCCTTGGCGAGATGAGTTTTGTTAGAAGATCGCACAGCAGCAAGATCGAAAGACGTACCGCTTTCGGAGGGTGAGATCGGCGGTTCCTGGGTGAGCACTTAGACTCTCGGCAGCGCCGCCGACAACTATCGTGATAGCCTGTCCTGCTCCTCTCTCGAGGATTCGTGAACAGGATGATTTGCTCACGGAACAGATGCCGAGGGCGAGAAGGATGTCCCTGTATAACGGGACGCGGAAGTTGGAGCTCAAGGTAAGGAGATGAGGGGTAATCCCCGGGAACTCTTCAGAGAAGCCAAGAGCTGAATCGACAATCGTCGGTCCCGCGGTATTTTATTGTGGCTTTCGGCAACTCACCTTCAGTCGCAAATGTGCACATCGCACCCCTTGGAGGAGACGCTGTGAGTATATATCAACGGGCTTTTGATGAGCCATACGTACATGCCGATGATACCTAGAACTGAAAGTCAGTCACGACGCATGCAAGATCGGTATTGTTCACGAACCATGAGGGTGATACCCAAAGACATATGGCCTGTCCGGGGGAAGGTCGCATGTCTAGCAACCTCCGTTAGTCTGAGTCTGGGGACACGCGTGAATCCAAAATACCTTTAATATACTATATGGGCGATTAACGCGGATAAGGGGCAGGACATGTAGACAGCCACTCACGATGCAGGATAGTACTCGGCAAAGTACCGCCAAAAGCGACCTCTGCGAAACCACGGACTTAGTCTGCCACCGTTCTCAGGACTCGGGTCGAGGACGATGAACAAGGCATAGAGGGCCAGGAAGGGCCATAGCGGCGGGTACGAGCTATGGGACGGATGGGAGCGTGAGTGGAGCCACTGCACAGTCAAGCGGTCGAACACGTACCAGAGAATGAGCCAGAGAAAGGTTGAGATTACTATCCCTGTTGACCATATTGCCACCGACAGCATCTGCAGCCGCCTCTTGCGAGGGATCTTTGCGGGGACAAAGCTGGGAAGGAGGTGGGTCAACGAGGGATGTTTGGAGAAGTCGAGTCTGGGTGCGACACTCACTCGACTTTAGCATGGAGGTTTGCGACTACGGGTTTGAGCTGGAGAGACGGGGCTGCTGAGAACGAGGAGAGTCGTTCGCGGAGAGAGGAGGAGGAGATTGTCCTGGTGGCTGAAGAAAAAGCCCGGCGTGCGTCCATCGGTCCTGTCCGTTGTTCGCCTTGAGGAATGGAGATCAACGTCTAAACGCCTGCAGTCTGTCCTCTTGCCACGATGATTATAATGATAATCTCAGGAATTGGCCACTGGCTCTGGCGGGGGTGGAGGTCGCAAGTCGTGAATATCCAGACCGGACTTTGTTGTTTACATCGACGCGCCTAATAAACTGCAGGCGGAATCTACCCGGTCGACCCTGACGGCCATTCACTGCTCAAGATATTGAATCCTCATTTTCACTACTTCGCTCATTGTCCGCATGTACCGGCGGTAGACTCAACTTATGACCACTCTCGAGACACGCTACGGAGCCATTTTCAGGTTGAAACAACATTGGCAAGACTTTCCTCGTGAACTCGCTTGTTGACGAAAGGAGTGACTGCAATTCAAGACAAACACTACAGCTTATAGTACCGGATTGGTGAGTGTGATGCTCTTTACTCGTGCTCGAACTTTGTTCAATGTGAACTCACTACCATGCACCCAGCAACACTCCTACGGACATGGTCAACCCACGATCTCAAGGTTCGTTCTCGAACAAACGATGTATAATTCATGCCAGACTAGCACGTCGACGACAGACGGCGCAAGGAGTCAAATGCCGGTCCACCTTATAGCTCAAGCTGCAGGGCAGCCAATGGAGATGCGAATATGTGAGTACGGCCTTGGCAGCACCGTCCCACGGGTCGTGTATCTTGTCAGCCCGAAAGACAGATTTTTTTATTCATCCTCGCTATTCGTACACTAAAATCTAGTCAATATACCTTTCTGGCGAAACAATAACGCATGGCGGTTCTCAAGTCCGAGTCATGACAAGCTGCCCGACGCAGACTGAACCTCGACTTCTGCTTTAACAGTCTTGTCATTCGATGTTAGGAAAATCTCAGAGAGTCATATACTTCAACAGATGTGGAGCCAAAACGCAGTGTGTGTTTCTTCTTAATGTTGTAACAACGCTGTGACTGAACTTGCAAAGCGTATCCTTCTTTTCATAGCCAACTTACGAAATCGCGTCGGTGTTCTTCATAACGAACCTTCTGCTGTTACATTCTTCAAGTCGACTCTTGTGACCCTTTAATCCAGCCCTGTCGTCCGGAGGACAGGTGAGGGCATAGCTCTGTCACTGCGATAATTGCTCGTGTTAGGATCAGAAGCAGGTCCCTCCGAATTTGGACTTCATTGCGCTGGCGGGTGCCAACGTCGCACTGGGCTCTGTTCCTCCATAGCTGTGGAATGCGTCAACGGGACACTTCTTTCGTGGAGATTATAAGAGAACAACGGAGTAATTGCACACCGTAACCCCCTATACCAAGTACAGTATCAGGCGCATTCTATAAACATTGGAGTCTCTCCGAGTAAAGCAGACTTTATCCGCGGCAGTCTGCCAATGATTGGCTGTGCGCACAGCACTCGAGACTCCCTAAGGACTGCTATAGCTGCCGGTCCGTCAGCTGGCCGTGCGTATTGTGAGTACCAGCGTGCTAAATTGTAAACCGATCTTGATCACCATTTCCTACTTTCCACAGCGTTTAACTTGCCTCTTCGCACACTCTCTGTGTTCTCGACTTGGACTGCGCTTTTCATCCCACCACCACTACCACAAGCTAGATTGACTACTATCCTACATCTTCGAGCGAAGTCGTTCCCATCACACCATCACACTTAGTCACGAACACGTAGAAGCCACCGATGAGCGATTCCCATTCACTTTCCTCGGAGGCCACATCTGTAAGACCATACTACCTCTCAACACTTCATTCTAGTCTCCCTGACGCGGGGATGCTACAGACATGTCTGGGAGACTTCGAGCGAGTCCTAGAGGATGCAATGAGACTGAGGTCTCAATACAGGCGTTCTGGCGTACGGGAAGACCTTGATGCCGCGATCGCTGCCTGGCGTCGTACTGTGGAGCTTACAAACGATGGCGATGATTTAAAGCCGCTCGCCTTGGATGTCCTTGGGCATTTCCTGAGCAGTCGATACGAAAGTTCGGGCTCGGTTGATGATCTAGAGGAGTTGGTTTCTGTACGGCGACGAGCCGTCGACCTTACCCCAGACGGCCACTCAGAGAAGTCTTCAAGGCTCAATAACCTGGGAAGTGGATTTGTGGCAAGGTTCGAGCGGTTTGGCGACCTCACGGAGCTGCAGGAAGCCATATCACTGAACGCCTGCGCTGTCGAAATCACCCCTGACGACGACCCATGGAAGCCCTTCTACCTCCACAATCTCGCGATTATGCTTCGCAGACGATTCGAGAAACTTGGCAATATCGGCAACCTCGACGACCTCCACCAGGCTGTTGCGACCTCTGCTCGTGCAGTCAACCTTGCTCCCGACAACCATTCCAAGAAGTCCTCCTGGCTCGACAGCCTCGGAATGGCGCTTCTTGAACGATATCAGCACGCTGGCATCATTGAAGACCTGCAAGAAGCCGCCGCGACCTTGACTCTTGCAGTCAGTATCACTCTTGATAACCATTCAGACAAGCGCATCTTGCTCACCCATCTCGGAGTGGTGCTTGAAGCACGATTTGAGCGTCTAGGCAGCCTCGAAGACTTGCAAGAAGCTGTTGCATCATCAGCTCGTGCGGTCGAGCTCATTCCCGACGACCACCCGGACAAGCTCAGCTTGCTCAACAATTTCGCATCGGCGCTCAGGAAAAAATTCGAGCGCCTTGGGAATGTTGAAGATCTGCAGCAAGCTGTTGCCATCTCAACTAGAACAGTTGAGCACACTCCGGACAACCATCCATCCAAGCCGATTTATCTCACCAATCTTGCATCAGTGCTCAAAAACCGATTTGAGCTCCTTGGCAGCCTCGATGACCTGCAACAAGCTGTTGAAGCTTCAGCTCGTGCAGCGGACCTTGCCCCAGACAACCATCCAGAAAAGCCGGTCTGGCTGAACAATATCGCCTTGTCATTGCACACAAGGTTCGAGAAGTTTGGTAACATTGATGACCTGCAGGAAGCTGTTGCAAATTTGATTCGTGCAGTCAACCTCACTCCCGACAACCATCCGTCCAAGCCCCGCTGGCTCACCTCTCTCGGAGTGGTGCTCCAGACACGATATGAGCACCTTCACAGCCTTGATGACGTACAGGAAGCTGTATCAATCACAGCTCGTGCAGTCGAGCTCACCCCCGACGATGATCCAAGCAAGCCCCTGCGGCTCAACAATCTCGGGTTGGCAATTCAGAGACGATGGATGCAGACTGGCAGGATTGAAGATCTCCACGAAGCCGTTCCAGCCTTCACTTCTGCAGTTGATCTGACTCCCGATAACCATCCATCCAAGCCCCAGTGGCTCAGCAACCTCGGATTTGCGCTTCAAACACGATTCATGCTTCTTGGTAGCTTGCAACCCGAAGTATCCGCAGGGCTACAGAACGTTGCCGAAACCGAACGCCGTCTTGCTGCGCTTATGCCCGATGATGATTCGATGATGGACATGATGCGTATCTTATCCGCAGAATTCCGTTTACTGTTCGCTGACTCCAGTGATTTGAGCAAAGCCAGTGCCATGTTCATGGAGGCTGCGCTGCAACCATCCGGCAGTCCTTCGGAGAAGATGAAAGCAGCTATGGCATGTGTCCGTCTGCTCTCAGATTACCCTCAGTCTTCCACGCACCATACCTTGCTGCAGGCCCACGAACGTGCCCTGGACCTCGTCCCTCAGGTGGTTTGGCTTGGACACAACATCAGCAGGCGCTACCAGGAGCTAGTTGAACTTGGGTCTCTAGCTAGCGGAGCAGCGGCTGATGCGATTGCTGCTGACGAGCATGTGCGAGCCCTCGAATGGTTGGAAAGTGGCCGAACCATCGTCTGGGGACAAGTGTTACATCTGCGCACTCCATTGGATGACCTTCGGCAGCAGCATCCTCAGCTTGCCTCCGATCTCGATCGCGTCTCTCAGGCACTTCAAAACGTTAACGTGCTCAATGCCTCTGAACCCAGCTCTCCTACGCTGTCTCTTCAGGCTGAGGCAGAAAACCACTACAACCTAGCCATCGAGTATGACAAGCTCATCGCGCAAATCAGGGAACACGAGGGATTTGAGAGTTTCTTGCAGCCGAAGAAACTGGCGGAGCTGATCCCGGCTTGTGCATCCGGGCCAGTCGTGGTGATAAATGTGCATGAGTCGCGATGCGACGCTCTGATCTTACAACAGCCTGGTACTGTTGTACATGTCCCACTTCCTGACTTCTCCTATGAGCGTGCACAGGAACTACATCGCCAGCTGCTGTCGATGCTGAAGTCCGAGGGGCTTCGCGCTTCGTTGAGACAAGCTAGTCATACCGGCGGCGAGCACGAGGTTTTGCGTTTACCATCAGCGGAGTCGGTGACAAACGAGGACTGTGAGCCCATTAGCGATATTCTCGCTACTTTGTGGACATGCGTCGTGCAGCCGGTGATAGACAAGCTTGTGAGTCCTTACGATGTGCTCTCACTCCTCTAATATATTTGCTCATCGAATGGTTTTTTGCAGTCGTTGCGTGGAGTCAACAGTACTCAGGCTCTTCCTCATATCACCTGGTGCCCCACGGGTCCTCTTGTCTTCCTTCCTCTTCATGCTGCAGGCATTTACTCAGAGAGCCGACGCTCGCAGACTGTGATGGATTTTGCTGTCTCTTCGTACGCTCCAACACTCGGGACGCTGCTCAAGCCTCCTCTCCGAGCTTTGTCGGACACTGACTCCGATTCCCATCTCAACATCCTGGTAGTCTCGCAGCCGTGCACTCCAGGCCACCCTCCAATCCCTAAAGCCAAGGAAGAAGCAGAACTTGTTCAATCTCTCTTCTCAGAACACTCAACTGCACTTAACGAGGCCGACGGCACAGTCGACGCGGTTCTTCATGCTATGGACACACATGGATGGGTCCACCTCGCCTGTCACGGTCTCCAAAACTCTCAGGATCCGACGAAGAGCGCGTTCGCTCTCCACGATGGGACACTCGAGCTGTCTACCCTCATGACAAAATCACTCCCTCACGCTGAGCTTGCATTTCTATCTGCATGCCAAACCGCTACCGGAGACGAGAAGCTTCCAGAGGAGGCGGTGCACCTCGCAGCTGGGATGCTGAACGCGGGATACAAGAGCGTGGTCGGTACGATGTGGTCGATCAACGACATCTGCGCTCCCATTGTCGCCAGGATATTTTACAAGGTTGTGTTGGAGCAGATAGCGGCTGGAGGAGAGTTAAAGCCTGCGTACGCACTTCATGAGGCGACGAGACGGCTGCGTAAAATGACTCGTGTGGGCAATGTGGAGAAGTTCGTGCTGTGGGTCCCGTTCGTACACTTTGGTTTGTGATATGGCATGTATCTCACTGTTTTTGTCTGTATATGAATCACCACGAACGGTGTATCTACTGAGCCCTGGAAATCATCTCAGAGCTCCGGGTGAAGTCGCTCTCATCTTCATCACCATATAGACGAACATGAAGAGGCTGCTGAGTGCATTACTACGCCTGCGGTTCGCGTTGGCCTCTTGTGGCGACGTATGAGCCACCTCGTTGATATCAGACATGACCTTGACTCAGGTGACATCAGGGAATGCCAATGAGCTCGAGCTGGGGCGCCCAAATAGGTTGCCATCTTTGTGCAGAAAGGTATGTCCTCGGAAGACATCAACACATTACTAGGCTGGGTATCGGCAGCGGTACACAAAAGCTGAACAGATCTCATCGGTATATTTGGCTTCTGTAACTGGGGTGGCAGTGTTGCGGGGAATGGGCTCACCAGTAGCCTCAACACCGAGATGAGAGGGTTGGTGTCAATCAATATGACAATGTCGAAAAATCCCTCATCAGAAAAATCTCCTTCCCGATGAATTCCTCATCGTCAATGTCGGATACCACTCTGAGCGGCAGCACCGTAGGCAACGGCCTTACCGAGGTCGACACTCTACGAAAACTCCTGTCGAAGAGTTCCCTGGAAACTTGCTGAATTGCGGGGATACGAGTAGTACCACCCACGAGAACGACTTCGTCGAGTTTCTTCTTCTCAAAGACTGCGTTCTTGAGGACTTGCTCGACGAGCTTTATCGTTTAAAGGAAGAGAACCACGGTGAAGTTCTCGAGCTTGGCACGAGTGGGTCCCGAAAGAAATGGTGACCATGCTCGATGTGCTCAACCGATCTGCGGGCGAAGCAACCGCTGACTGCAGAGTGTACGCTTGATCTCATCGACAATCTTGTGGTTCAAATGGCCAAAGAAGGTGGGGACCTCGGGACATATCATTTTCTTCTGCTGCTTGAGTCGACAATAACCTATGTGGGAGTGATACGGAGAGGCCGGTCACAAAAACGTCCAGGCAAGCTAAGTCTTACTCACCACACGAAGGAGTTGTACGACTTCTCCTCAGACGTGCCTCATCGGCTGGCCGCTACCGCACTACAAATGAAGGTAATCGTCTCTCGTTCGCTCACCCACCGGCCCAATAACACATCGTGCTATAGGATGAGAGGGCCAGTGAGGTGAGAGGAGGGGCTAAGCGGCTGTGCTCAAGAGAGCTGTGAGGGAGGAAGACAACCAGGTTAATATTGTCGTTGGTCGTATATATAAGACGCTGTCTAACAAGAACAAAGTTCAACAAACACATCTTCGCAGCTCACCTCCTCACGCAGCATAACGCAGGCATACTGTCGGGTTTCTGCGTTCTTCTGAGCTTTCCACTATTCTCAGTGCACCCTGCGCTGTCTTGCGTAGGATCAATCCACGACAGCAGCGGAGCGAAAGTCTAGACATTGTCCCTCGTAGGATCCTCTGCTAACGGCTTTCGAACAAGTTGTGCGAGGGCGCACATCACAGCATTCAGAGTAACGCAAGACGAGGATTGTTGGACCAGTACTGGCCTGGTGAGTATGTTGCTGTACATCGTGGTGTGTGGACGTTGCTAGCTGACTTTTCTTGTTCTGCTCGTTATGTCAGAGCCAGTAGTATTCGACCTTTCTCTTTATCAAGGACCGACGAGGCGCAAGCCGATTATACACACTCAGGTTTGTGTTCGGGTATGCTTTTCTGGATTCTAGCCGTCTCGAGAGTTTTCTATCTGCCTTGCTTATATGCGCCGCCAACAGTTTGCCGTGGGCTCGCGTCACCTTACACCCGATCTTCTCGTTTGTGAAGACCAGGCGCAAATATCATCGACTGCGAGCGAATTGCTTTGCTCCATGGAACAGTTTTGCGGGCACAAAAACACGCGCACAAGGAGGCCACGTTTTCAAGACCGAACTCAGGCTTCGTCCCAAGTGATATATGTCTGATCGGAGCGCAAACGACAGAATACGCATCGAGGCAGGTACCAGCCCCCCTTTCGGCTCGGGTCTGTAGCGCAAGTGTTGAAGATCAATTACATGTGCGAAAGGTGAGTACGGTCTTGCCAAACGCTCTTTCGTTATCAGTACTGAATACGCGCAACAGGGCTTTCCGAATGTCAGAGAATTCACTCTATCGTTGGCAACTGTACACTCACGAAATTATAGGGTATAATTGTTTCCAAGGTTTTTCTACCACCTTTATATTATTATCAGTTCAGTGGGTGACACCAGCAGAATTGCTTCTGTCGGTTCATCGCCTTCAATCCAGCCTTACACTCGTTCACGGGAACCCTTCGCAAACACAGGAACAATGCGAGAAATATGTGGTGAGTGTGGCTGCATGCATATGCACAGAGAGCAGTGCAATGTTTTCTCATGTTGTGATCAGAAGCGAAAGCCTTCCTGATGTCACGGTCATTCACACACCAATTGCAACATACTTTTGAAGCACCGCACACTATACTTCACATTGATAAAATCCTTTCGAAACGCTGGCTCTCTCACGCCGAGAAGGTGTTGAATGAACACCTGCTACCCGTAATTCGGAATACAGCTACAACGGTAGGCTGTCCACGACCTTCCCTAACATTACTGCACCGCATCCGAGTACAGCGCTTTCATTCGCAGCCTTCTGCCAATGGTCATCTATCGATTCGCTCCGCGCACAGCATTTGAAATTTGGAAGGTGCACTTCAGGTTTCAATCTGTCATCTAGCTCGGGCTGTGTGTGTCTGCCTCGCGCGTCTCACGCAGCTTAGTAGCGCTCCTCAGACGTAAGTGAGCTGTTGCCATTGTTTCTTGGGTTCGTTCATGGTGGCTACTTACTGATTGACCGCGGGTACGTGGAGATAATGCGAGCGGTTGCAGGTATTCTAACGCAGACCGAACCGTTTAAAGTCGCGGTGTGAGTACATACAAGAACCCACTGCTGTGCCGGATGAACCTCATCTGATCACAATTTTCTTCTTCTCACAGCCTTCGACTTGCCTTGTCGCACGATCCACAACTTTTGCTTTTACTTCCTTCCCGAGTGCGTCGCACCTACCTCCACGCCTATAGCCAACTCGTCTGAGTACTCCCTAGGGTACACTTCACAGACACAACCGACCATCCTCCTACACTCAACTGGTTGACTCCTGCCTACTACTTATCACATCAGCGTTAAACTCAATCACGTCCACGTTGAGGCGAGTGATGGGCAACGCACAATCATCCAATCCCGAGCTCAAATCTGTAAGATCACATTTTTCACAAATTATTACTGTACGTTCGTCTAACGCGAGAACCTGTCAGATGCTTGAAGCTCTGGAGCTACTTGGGGAGAACCCAGAGAGTCTGGTATCTCAATATGAGCAGGACGGTTTCGAGATCACTCTCTGCCGCTTGCAACTGAAGCTAACAGGCGACGACGACGACGAAAAACCATACTTCCTCAGCACTCTCGGATCTCATCTGATGCTGCGGTATGAGAATTCTGGCGCAGTGGTTGACCTTGAAGATGGGGTGGCTGCATTCCGTCGTGCGATGGACCTCACCCCAGAGGGGCACTCTGACAAGCCTGAACGGCTACAGAAGCTTGGAGCTGGACTTCAGGTCAGGTTTGAGCGATTTGGTATCATCAAAAACCTACAGGAAGCCATCATCTTAAGCACCCGCGCTGTTGAGCTCACCCCCGACGACGACCCAGATAGGCCCCTCCGGCTCAGCAACCTCGGAACGATGCTCCAAACACGATTTGAGGAACTTGGCAGCATTGAAGACCTGCAGCAAGCTGTTGTAACCTCAGCTCGCGCAGTCGAGCTTGTTCCCGATAACCATCCTGACAAGCCCATCTGGCTGACTAATCTCGGAACAGCGCTTCAGACACGATTTGAGCAACTTGGCAGCCTTGAGGACCTCCAGAAAGCGGTTGTCATGAAGACTCGTGCAGTTGAACTCACCCCCGATGACCATCCACGTATGCCCCTCCAGCTCAACAACCTCGGAGACACGCTTCATGCACGATTTGCGCACCTGAGGGATATTGACGACCTGCAGCGAGCTGTTGCAACCTTAGCTCGTGCGGTCGAGCTTACTCCCGATAACCATCCTTCCAAGCCCTTTTGGCTGAGCAATCTCGGAGGAGCGCTTTCAACAGAGTTTAAGTATCTTGGTAGCATTGAAAACTTGCAGGAAGCGATTGTCTCGGAGACTCGTGCACTTGAACTCACTCCCGACGACCATCTAGACAGGCCCCTGAGGCTCAATAACCTCGGCTCGACGCTTCTGACACGATTTGAGCACGTTGGCGCCATTGAGGACCTGCAGCGAGCTGTCGTAACCTTAGCTCGTGCGGTCAAGCTCACTCCCGATAACCATCCTTCCAAGCTCAACTGCCTGATCAATCTCGGAGCAGCGCTCGAGAAGCGATTTGAGCATCTTAGAAGCCTGGACGACCTGCAGGAAGCTGTTGTTATACAGACTGGCGCAGTTGAACCTACCCCCGACAACCATGCAGACAGGCTTACCTGGCTCAGCAACCTTGAAGGGGTTCTCCAGACAGGATTTGAGCACCTTGGCGGTGCTGAAGACCAGCAGAAATCTTCAACACCTCATACTCCTGAGGCTGAACTCATACCCGATGTTCATGCTCAGCCGGACGCGGCAGCGCTGGGGAGCATGTTGTCCACTCACTCCAGTTCGACGTATGCTCAATCAATTGATTTGAGCAAAGCCGCCGCACTGTTTATGGAGGCTGCAGCGCAGACTTCCGGAAGTCCGTCTCAGAAGTTGCAAGGAGCCGCGAGATGCATTCGCTTACTTTCACGTTATCGACTGTCGTCTTCGAGCGAGGTTTTATTGCAAGCTCACGAACGCGCCCTGGATCTTGTACCTCAGGTAGTTTGGCTTGGACACAACATTACAAGGCGTTATCACGAGCTGGTGAAACTTGGGGCTTTCGCTGGCGGAGCAGCCGCTGATGCAATCGCTGCTGGTCAGCATGCACGAGCCATTGAATGGTTGGAAAGCGGTCGCACTATTGTCTGGGGACAAGTAATTCATCTACGCACTCCGTTGGATGATCTTCGCAAGCTTAATCCTCAAATCGCCTCTGATCTCGATCGTGTGTCCCGTGTACTTCACAACACTGGTACACTCACCAACACAGGCAGTAGTTCGACTTCGACCTCCACCGGAAGCAAACATATTTCCTCTCCTACAGTCTCTCTTCTCGATGAGGCACACAACCACTACGACTTAGCTATCCAGTACGACAAGCTCATCGCGCAAATCAGGGAACTAGATGGGTTTGAGAGCTTTCTACGGCCAAGGAAACTGTCCGAGCTCTTACCGGCTTGCAAGTCCGGACCTGTAGTGGTGATCAATGTGCACGGGCCACGATGTGACGCTCTCATCCTACACCAGCCCGGTGACATCAAACATGTGCCCCTTCCGGATTTCTCATATCAGCTCGCACGACAGCTACGTCGGCAGCTGCAATCGGCACTGCAGTCCGGGAGACTTCGTGCTGCGGATGGACATCCCAGCGACGAGCACGAGAGAGGGTATATACCATTACCAGAGCCAATCAAGCACAAGCATCGGGAGTCTATGAGAGAGGTTCTCTCTACATTGTGGATTTGTGTTGTGAAGCCGGTGATTGACCACTTAAATCTGGTGAGCACTTCACAGCTCCTCTCATATGTGAAGTGTCTCTGCTGATCCAGTGATTCCTTGTAGCCGGCGCAAGGCAACAGCACTCTCCCTCATCTCACCTGGTGTCCGACGGGCCCACTTGTCTTCCTTCCTCTCCACGCTGCAGGTATTTACACAGACGGCGGACCTGCAGAAACCGTGATGGACTTCGCTGTCTCGTCATACACTCCAACACTCGAAAACTTGCTCAAGTCTCCCCTTCAAGCTCCGTCAAACCCCAACTACCATCTCGCTGTCTTAGTAGTCTCCCAGCCAAGCACTCCAAACCTACCACCAATTCCTATGACCAAGATAGAGGCAAAAGTTGTAAAGTCTCTCTTCGCAGAACACACAACAAACCTCAATCAGTCTGATGGTACCGTTGACGCAGTTCTTCGGGCCATGGAAACGCATGGATGGGTCCACCTCGCCTGTCACGGTGTTCAAAATCCTAAGGATCCGATGAAGAGCGCGTTTGCGCTCTACGACGGTGCTCTCGAACTGTCTACGCTCATGTCGAAATCCCTTCCTCACGCCGAGCTCGCGTTCTTGTCTGCGTGCCAGACTGCCACCGGGGATGAGAAGCTCCCAGAGGAAGCAGTCCACCTAGCAGCCGGTATGCTAAGCGCGGGATACAAGAGCGTTGTGGGGACGATGTGGTCGATTGACGACTACTGCGCTCCGATTGTTGCTGGGAGGTTTTACGAGGTTATGCGCGAGCAGATAGCGGCTGGGGGAAGGCTTCAGCCTGCGTATGCGCTTCACGAGGCGACAAAGCTGCTGCGTGAAAGAGTCGGCGTGGATAATTTCGTCAAGTGGGTTCCGTTCGTGCACTTTGGTTTGTGATACGGCAAGGATACGACTGTATACTGTATCTGTTTCTCTATGTACCACCAACGTATTTCGGTGCCCTTTTACAATAGCCTTGTTTTTCTTTCTCTATCTTTGCTCCGGTTTGTGGTTCACCCAGAGTCTTCCAAGCTAACCTACCACTCGAAATGTACATTCCTAGCAATCGGTCACTTGTGAACTATACGTATGACGAAGTGTGGTCACAACAACCTTGGTTGAGTACAGCTAATATCGATTGCAGGTATCCACTAGAAGGTGTTCGACGAGCAAGTGTAACTGAATGAGCACGTAGACACTCAGCCGTACCGCCGTGGCCACCAGACCACGTCAAGAATCACGCAACTCAAAGCCCAGGAACTGGCGACAAGAAGTGAGAAACATTGCATTTATCAATGGTACAGCGATTTAGACTAACCCTACATTCTAGGAGCATGTTATTCATGACGGCGCGTGAAAAGAAATTAAGAACGAGAAGCACAAATGAGAACCGCACACACGAAATGCTCATGCATACAGATCGTCGTCAGCGGTATCATCAGCACCGAACCCAGCGTTGCTTGTAACAGCCGTCTGCCCCGGTGCAGCAGACTGGCTGCCCTCCGGGAACTTGAAACTGTTGCCAAACGACCGAGATTGTTGCAAATTCTGATTGCGCGAGCAAACCCAACATCAGCGAATTGAGCCTCACGACGTTAAAGAACAAGATACGTACCTGGGCGAACATCTCATACCGTCTGATATCAGCATCCGACACTGAGCGACGTGCGTACTGCATTGCCTCCTCGAAGTGTTCCCGAGTGATGACCGGGACTGGATCCTCCTGGTCAATGTCCTCCTCCATCTGCTCGTCCTCCGCGTGCTCCTCCTTCTCCTTCTTCTCCCTCGCCCGCCGGATATCCGACTCGATGCTCTGACGGATAGCCAGCTTCGCCGCCCGCTGACAGATTTCTGTTAGATCAGCGCCAGAGAAGCCGTGTGTATGTTGCGCAAGGAAGTTGAGGTCGACGTCCGGTGCCACAGGACTCTTCTTGAGCGTCGCCTGCAGAATTGAAAGACGCGAAGGTTGGTCGGGGAGAGGAATGTAAATGAGCTGATCGAGACGACCAGGGCGAAGGAGGGCAGGATCAATTTGATCAGGTCGGTTCGTGGCGCCGATGATGAAGACATTCTTCTTTGCGTTCATACCGTCCATTTCCGTCAGGATCTGGTTGAGCACACGGTCGGACGCGCCACCGGCATCCCCACCAGCCCCTGACCCGCCGCGAGCCTTGGCGATGGAATCCAATTCGTCGAAGAACATCACGCAGGGTGCAGCAGCACGAGCTTTGTCGAACACATCTCGCACGTTCGCTTCAGACTCACCGAACCACATCGTAAGTAGCTCGGGACCCTACAGCGTGTTCATGAGTGACCTGCCAGCGAGGGAATATGTTCACAAACGTACCTTGATCGAGATGAAGTTCGCCTGTGTCTCGTTGGCAATCGCCTTGGCGAGGAGGGTTTTACCCGTACCAGGAGGACCATAAAACAAGACACCCTTCGAAGGAGACATACCATACTTGAGGAATTTGTCCGGGTGCTCGACGGGGTACTGTACAGTCTCCTGGAGCTCCTGCTTGACCTTCTCGAGACCACCAATATCGTCCCATTGGACCGTCGGCACCTCGACAACGGTCTCGCGCAGGGCGGACGGGTTCGATGTACCGAGCGCGAAACGGAAGTTCTCCATAGTCACACCCAGAGCGTCAAGCACCTCCGCGTCAATCGTATCCTCGTCCAAGTCAATGAGATCCATCTTCTCACGAATTTGTTGCATGGCGGCCTCGGAGCAAAGAGAGGCGACATCGGAACCAACGTAACCGTGAGTGTCGGCAGCGATCTGCTCGAGGTCAACGTCGTCTGCGAGCTTCATGTTCTTCGTGTGAATGCGGAGAATCTCAAGACGCCCGGTAGGATCTGGGATACCAATATCGACTTCACGATCGAAACGGCCGAAACGACGCAGAGCGGGGTCGATTGAGTTAGGTCGGTTAGTAGCAGCCATAACGACAACGTTCGACCGAGCCTTGAGACCATCCATGAGAGTAAGCAGCTGAGACACTACACGACGCTCGACTTCACCGTTTGTCTATGAGAGTCCAAGAATGTTCAGCTTGTGTGATATACTACAGACTAAACAATCCTCACCTTTTCACGTTTCGGAGCGATAGAATCAATTTCGTCAATGAAGATGATAGCAGGCGAGTTCTTCTCAGCCTCCTCGAACGCCTTCCTCAAATTACTCTCGGACTCTCCAGCCATCTTCGACATGATCTCCGGACCATTGATCAAAAAGAAGAACGCGCCCGTCTCGTTCGCCACGGCACGCGCCATGAGCGTCTTACCAGTACCAGGGGGACCAAACATGAGGATACCACGCGGTGGCTTGATACCAATCGACTTGAAGAGTTGTGGGTGACGGAGAGGCAACTCGACGAGCTCACGAATCTGAGCCATTTGTTTACGGCACCCACCGATATCGTCGTATCCTACGTCACTCAGGTTCGCTTCCTCGTCTTCTCGCTTCACGGGATCTCCCTCTGCAATCCTGTCAGAAAGTTGCTGCAATTTGTGAAAAAAAGAGCTTACCGGTGTGAATTACAGTATCCTGTGCAACGATACAGAATTCCGCTGGGTCGGTTTCAATGACTTTGAATTCAACCGTTCGCATGCCACCACGAACGAGGAATGTGTCGCCTTTCCTGACAGGCCTGTAGGCTATGAAACAGTGAGCGAGTGATCTAGATTGACAACAACGGCAACTTGCCTTCTAGGAAATACGGCTTAAGGTAGACATCGAAGATGTTACCGCTCAGACCCTCGATGGAGTCGTCGAAGGGCAACACGTGGATGCGCTTTCCGTATTTGATATCCGAGCACGCATGTACGTGGACGAGGTCTCCGAGCTTGACACGAAGGTTGTTACGAGCCACTTTGTTGACCTGGATCTTGCCCTCCTCGACGTCGTCCGAGCTCAAACAGATCAAGACGGTATCTCGCCTCTTCTTCCCCCTAAAGATAGCCCCACTTGAGCTAAAAGGCTTCAGAGCTACAGACACAGACAACATACTCACCGAACAATAATGGTGTCACCACGGAAGAGCTGGAGAGCATCCATAGTGGCGGGGTTCAGAGTAGCAACTAAACGTGTGTGAACACTCCTGAAAGCCTCTGAGTACATAATCTCATTACTCACCAGAGTTGTCGTCCGCTGTCGCTTCATCGACAATCAACCGATTAGGACTGTACGCAAGACCGACGGTCAGATTAGGAGAACAGAATCAGAGAGAAAGCACTTCTACGCACGACTTCTTTGGTCTCAAGATCGCAGTGGACGTATCGTCATTGGGTGCTGGCAGTGCACCGCTAGGGTCAGCGAGAGTGTCGGGCATGGTGGTGTTCGTGAAAGGAGAGACGAAAAGGTCGTGGACGTGACTGTCGGGGAGCAAGCTTTAAAGTCAAGGGCGACGCGCGTCCCAGCGCCCAGGGACGCGTGGACTAGCCGTGGGAAACTCGCACTTGGCTCACGGCGTATTTCGAGCACTTTCCAGCGCATTCTTATCCACGAACTCTTTGCAAGTTTGTGCATGTAAGAAACGTGGAAGATGCCTGTTTTGGTCCAGTTATTCGATAGGTTATAATGTCAAGCTATGTCGCGGTTATATGAACATTGCCATGCATTAGCGCCCATTGAACCTGCCACAGCAAGGTCAGGTCATTCGGAGTCGTTCAGTCTATAGCTGCATGTTACATTATACTGCTCGAGGTATTACAATACGTAGCATACAAAAATGAATTCCAGTAGACAACCAGATGAGAGCACTGACAAAGCGTCCAGAATACACTAAGGGCGGTCGTTCATGCGTGTCTACACTGTCTAGCAAGTTACTGTACATTCAGCACAGATGAATTAACGACAGCTGAGGGATAGCAGCGTTGAGGCCTGGCAAGGGAAGGGGGGTCGGGATAGATAAAAGTATGCGATAAAGATGGTGAAAACCAAAGGGGGAGGTATCGTTGCGAAAAGAGGGTATTTTCGAGGATAGGTCTCTGGCTTCTCTCATGATACAGCGGTCCGCGGTTCAGGAGGTGGCGAAAAGGACGCCGAGCGTCGCTCTGTCAGGGATCTACGTGCTTCTGCAAAGGACTCATTCGTAACGGCTTCTTCGTTTATGACATTCGAGAGTGGCATGGATCGTCGTCGGGCGCGTTTCGAGCCACCCCAAGGCCAGGCGTCGAAAGTCTTGTGTTCTGACGTCGCACGTCTCAGGCTACTGCCTACTGCTGGCAGTTCGTTTGGTGGTGTTCGCGAGACAGGGCTAGCTTGCATTGAGTGAACCCGGCGAGTTACACCTTTACTTGAGGATCCTGCCTCGTCTTCTGCAGGGTGGATGGTAATCGGTGGGATATCAAAATTGAGTGTTGCACGTTTCGATTGTGTAGAGGGGCTGTCGAGCGAAGGTGAAGGAGGGGAAACTTCAGAATAGTAGCAGATCAATAAGCTGGTCTCATCAAAAAGCAGTAGTCAGCACATACATTGATGGAGATATGATTGCCCCGTCGGCAGAGGAGGAGGGTCGCTTGGAGTGGCTGGTGTGGCAGGTCTCGTTGGCGCCATCTCAAGGAATGAATCTGGCTTTGATCCTTTCTTTGCTGCTGCAGAGCCTTCCGGTAAAGGCGGTACGAGACCATTGACACTACGTGCTTTGCCGCTGCTCCCACTAGCTTTCGACGCGATTGAAGCATGGTCCGCAGTGACAGCGCCCTTCCGCGGTGTTCTAGGTATTCTCAGACTAGCCTTTGACGCGCGACTGCTCCTTTTCCTCGCAGCAGAGACGCGTCGTTGTCTGGGGACGTCTCCATCTTCTCGTTCCCTGGCCGCATCAGTATGAAGCTTGGTCAGCTTAGCCTTCATCGCGACACCTGTCCCTGTGATCCCAATAACCTCCGCCAAACGCACGCTATCGTCAGCTCGCTGCTCGTCATCAGCAGCGTCGCCCTCCTCCTCCTCCGAACTAAATCCAGAATGGAAGTTATCCAGATCGTCCATCTCCTGCGCCATGTCCTCCGCCACTTGCCACGCTTCCTCCAACTCCCCTTTCAGCTGCTCTATCTGCTCGCGCGATTGTCGCAGCTCCGTTGTCCGTTTCGCATAACTCGCATTCAATTTCCGGAGTGCCATCGCCAGGGCCGACGAAACGTGCACTTCCTGCATCTGCTGTATTTGTGCCTTCTGGTCTGCCACATCCAACAGCTGAAGCATATACTTGTCACATGCGGCTGTAACATCAGCCAGCTGCGTCACTAACGTCCCGAGCGCACTGAGATCCCCATCGCCGCTAGCAACGGCAAGTATAGACTGCAGCAGGTTCGTCCGTCGGTGCGTGTTGAAGCGATACTGGGCTTGAGTCGTCGCTTTGAGCTACACGCAGAAATTTGAGAAAAGTTGAAGATCGCGTGATAGAGTCGCGTACTCACCGTGTCAAGCCTCTCCAGCTCTGCTTTCAGCTCGTCGTCGACGGTTTTGATGGATAAGAGACGGATGTACGACTCCTGGGCGGTCCGCCGTATCGCCCTTGATACGACCTCCTGCAGCTCCCCTGATGACAACGTCCACTGCGCTGTCTCAAGCGTCATGCCACGCCATCGCACGGGCGTGGTTGATTCGAAACTGACGGAGGGTGGGTGCGTCAACGTGAGAGGTTTGGCGATAATCTTGACGGCGGGTGTAGTCGCCCGACTGATAGAGGGCGTAGACGGCCGGGAATGCGAGAGAGAGGGCGGGGAGAGTTCAGAAATCGAGACTTGCACGGCTTGGTCCCTGAAATGGCGAGGTGGACGCGGCGGTGGGGGGCTTTCCACCCTGTGGTCGTCGTAAGTGCTCGCCGCTGGTGAAGAGATGTGCGAATCGCCGTAGGAGCTGTACGCTGGGGATTCTCGTCCAGAATAGGAGGGTGCAGCCTCGTCTGGAGAGTTGGGATTAGGGAAGCCGTGCGGTGTGTTTGGAGAGGCTTTGAAGGTAGGTCTCCGTGGACCACCTGGACGGGGACGCGATGAAGCAAACGTCGACCTCGCTGGCGAACGCAGAGAGTCCATCCCTGCAGGCTAATACAAAAGGGCCAGTGAAGAATATGAAGCAGAGATAAGTAGAGAAAGAGTGCTAGGTAGAATTAGACATGAAGGTAAGAGGTGGAAGCTTGTCGGCTGATGTAGGCTCGGACGTGTGTGCCTGATGCTGGATCTCGAGCTCTCAGATTGAGATTGTATATTTATCGTGCGAGCCAATCACAGACAGCGGTCTTCATCACTTTTCAATATGCTCAACTGATCTTAACATGTACAGTTCCGCGTTAACCGACTCGCGGCCGATGTCTGTAAGAAAAGTTATAAAACGACATGGCCACACGAGTCTCAGCATGATGTGGGACGGTCGACTTGGAGACAGACAATGGGGTGCTTGGATGTTAGTAGCTGGGGAGGAGTACTGGAATGAGAGCAATACCCGGGCGTTTGTGCGCACGGCTTATCCGGTGGTTTGACAAACACAGCAGTGTCATAGGCGTATACTGGAGCTGCGGGCAGCATGTCAGCTAGTGTTTAGCAAGTACCATTAAATATTCCAACTGGGCTGTACACCTATCCATCCCGCAGAAAGAGCCTCAGAAGCAGCCATCATTGCGTTCAGTACGGCCCCTGATTGGCGGGGGATCTGGGACTTTTCCTCACCTGCAGAGAATCCCTTGGAGAATTTCCTGAGATCTATGAGATTCCTCCCGCCTTTCGAAGTCTTCACGTGGCCTCCCCTCCGAGGCAGTGTCTGGGCGTTCCCGTGCCCCATCGTTGGGCCCACCCTCCACCCTTCCCCCTGAGAGTTGCTGTATTAGGCTAGTCCCCGCCCTTTTCCCATCTTTCCCGCTGTTGTCTTATCTTTCCCACTGTTGCCATATCTTTCCTGCTTCTTTCAGCCCTTGTGTCATCTCTCTCGCCCCTGTCCCGCCCCTTTCTGTGACAGTAATGCTACACTCACCAGATAAATTGGTTAACTTGAGGGGAACGTGGTGAGATGGGGAGTAAGAGTGGTGGTGAGCAAAGTACTGGTGGGTACTGAGTAGTCCTGGTTCAACAGAGTGGATAAGACTGAGGGGATATGCCCTCAGGAGTGCCTCTATATATACATATGGGGAGGACCACAGGTACTACCCTAAGAACCCTAATCCCTACATGAGTAAGCAAAGTAATCTACCTTACTAAGCATGCCCCATGCCCTAGTGGTGCCACTTCAATAATCAACCAATAGCAATTGTCCCCATGACCTGACCCTGTCATGGAGACAGAGCTCAACGTAGCAACTAGGGACACGAAGTGGAAGACAACGACGAGGTGGTGGCAGGCGTATAGCACAATGCTCTCACCAACTATAAACCTTATACAGGTATCTAGCCCAGTAAAGACCAAGAGGTCGAGATGGGGGCTAGGAGCGTACATGTAGCTGCTTATATAGACTTCAGGGACCTGCGCACAGACCATGTTGAGGGCAGGCTTTGCAAGAAGCCATGTGAACGAAGAACAAAAGGACTACCTAAAGGAGAACAATAGCTATTGTCTAGACCTTGCCAAGAACTCTACCCGTGAGAGAATCTATCTAAAAGGAGACCAACTATTGTATTCCATTCCCACACCTGTGAGAACATCCTTCCATAAAGAGAACAATAAGGAAAGAACAATAAGGAGCCCATGTGGACAGTATCTATGACGTCAAACCCTAGCTATGGGCTGAGCCATGTGCTTGTAGCCATGTGGTCTTACTTAAGCTAAGTCACATGCCAGTGTGACGTAGTAGCAAGTAATGTGACCGTGTGGAGCGTCTAAGCCACGTGATACGGGCGCTTAATAGACGTGCAAAGGAGTTTGTGCAGAGAAAGGTTGCAACTGAGCTGCAGCCCGGAGTTTTATAGATAAAAACAAGAGGTAAATTGCGAAAATTAAGGGCTAGTCAGGCCATCCATGACAGACCCCATGACCCAGTCCCAAGGCTAGACTTGTTCTAGCTTGATCTAAGACAAGGCTAGACTTTTCCAGAAGGCTCTAAGAACTGTGACATCATAGTTCCAGCATGTTCCACAAGGTTCCAGAGAGTTCTATCATGTGATACACAGATAAGGAAAGGAGTGCATCAGCGCATCAGTGACAGAGGGCGCATCAGCACATCAGAGACAGAGGGCACATCAGCGCATCAGAGACAGAGGGCGCATCAGCGCATCAATTGATAGGCGCTGGAATAAGTGCCAGATAAGCGCTGGATAAGCACCTAAATATTCCCCATAATGCTGTTGCCTGGTAAGGCAAGTCTTGTAGAAACATTGAAAATCTGTGACACTTTCTGCCTCTTCCCGCCTCTCTCCATGTGCCAGCAACTCGGATCCTGTGCCTGCATTACTGCTTGTGGAAGATTATTACCGGGTGATGCCAACAGTGCCGCATGTTCACCCCTAAGAAATAGTCTAGCTGCGTGTTGTGTAGTTCAATAAACATGCAGAGAATGCAGACAGTCCTCTCATGGGATGCTCTATTCATTCTGCGCAGGTTTGTGATACGTAAGGTAAGTAGGGTCGATTCAGACCCTTTGCACTTCCATAAGGCAAGCGTATATCCCACCAACACCTGCCAATTGTGGGAACTGATAGAATCAAGTTGGTGTTGTTCGGTACACGAACAATGTCTACTACAGCAGCGACACAAATGCAGACACCACAAGGAAGCACAATGAAGAAGCACAACCACCAACTGATTGCGCAACCCGGCCTTAACGTTAGCTTTGCCTCTGGCGCTTACTTGCACATTGACCTTGTTTGTCATCTCCACCATCCGACTTGCTGCTCGATGACTCCTCCCCACCGTTCTCTTCCTCTGCGGTGGATTTACGGCTACGTCAAGGGACACCAGCATCTTTTTGGGGTTTTCGTGCTTTACGAGGTGCAATGGTCCCGGCAGCAACATCAGCAGCAAGTTGCTCACGTTGTGC
This sequence comes from Cytidiella melzeri, assembly GCA_022592445.1. NCBI lineage: Eukaryota > Fungi > Basidiomycota > Agaricomycetes > Polyporales > Irpicaceae > Cytidiella > Cytidiella melzeri. The sequence goes on from JABYQR010000305.1 coordinate 40,695, forward strand.
CTTTACTTCTGCAGCAGTAAGGTGCACAAATTTGCATGAGCCGTTGGTCAAGGCATTGCACAGGCCTTGGAGTGGGGGGAGGCTATTGCTCAAGTCAATCGGGTTGACGAAATTAACACTTGCAGGCCAACCCACAATGGCCAGGCCGTATCACTGGACAATCTGCTCTTTGAAGTTCACATAGTTCATCTTGATGTAGGGATTCCCAGTCAGCTTGACTACGATGTCTGTGAGTGACTCTCGTACGTATTCATCTTTCTCCTGTTCAGGAAGCGAGCAATACTCATCCATGTAGTTTCTTTGCACAACAGACAATGGGATGCAATCATCAAATGCCAAGCCTGATACTACAATTCAGCAGAACATGCACGACACTGCCAGGTAATAAATCACTTGCCTGTGTTAAGTTTCTGGTAATTGCAATGCAGCCAGGCATTCCACGAGTTTGCTCGGTTCTTGTTCAAATACGGGGTGCCACCATTGAAGATTAAATTCTCGACGTAAGCTTCTTTTTTATGGTGCTTGTTGGCTAGCTCACTAATGTTTTTTTTGCTTTAACTTGTGAAGTAGCATGTCAAAGTCGGCATCAAAGGAGTCCTTGCAAGTATTGCGCTCCTTTGCCACGTCTTGCGCCAACTTTGTGTTGCGCGGCGGCTTGCGTACAGTGTTGTGCAACGGCTTGCGTACAGTGTTGTGCACCGGCTCGTGTACAGTGTCATGCACTGGCTTGCGCACCATGTTGTGCATCGGCTCGTGTGGACTGTTGCATGGTCATTCGCGTACACTGTTGCATGGCGGCTCGCGTACACTGGCGTGTGCATTGCGTGCATTGCTGTCTGTATTGGGTACAACATTGTGCATGTTGTGTACACCACTGGATGTGCCTGGTTTGAGTTCTCCATTGTGAAAGACTGCGGGAGCATGTTTGCTGCTATGTTCTTGGTGAGTGCTTGAATTCGGCAGAAGCGCATCTTCTAATGCAAACTGCGTGGACATTGTTTCATCAAACAATGGGGCAGGGTGGTTGAGAAGAAGGTTGAACCCTCCAGGCTCCAAAAATGGGTGCACATCAAAGTATCCACATGCTGGTAGCAAGCTCGGCTCAGATGAGATGGGACACAGGGAATTTGGTCCCGCAAACAAAGCTGAATCAGGGAGTGCGTCACTGAGCTCAAGAGCCGTCCAGGGAGGGGGGATTATCCAAGCTGAGGCAAGGGGCTGCCACCGGCAAGTAGGAGAAAAGCACTGGGAATGGGTACAAGTTGTCGTCCATTTGGCGTCCAGAAACTTTGACCGTCATGCTCATAGATGCTTGGGGTAACCTGGCATACCACGAAGACGTTTTGGAAGTGAGTCATAATCTTTATCACGTGACCTCAATCTCATTCAGTGTACAGCGGCGGCAAACATGGCATTCAGGCAGTACAGGTATTTACTGTATCCTCAAACACTGAAGGTGTAGTACAACGGTCCTTGTTGAAGTCAATGCCCCTATCAGCATGCATAGCAATTGTCATTGCAAGAGCCTCATAGAGCTCAAGGCGGGAATGTATGCACAAATGTTCATACCAGTTTTCGGGTCTGAGCTCATTGTAGTACATCCACAGCTCGACGTTCAGCCGTGGCTCAAGTCCATACCTCTCTATAGCGGCATCACAAGCAGGTCCAAACAGAACAATCAGGTCAGAGTTGTCTGAAGCGTGCAATGGACTGCTTGTCAAGGGCACGTAACGAGGAGGCAATAGAGGCTCGCTGTCAAAGTAGAAGCGGCCGGGATCTTCCTGCTTGGATGTATGCGGGGATGACGGCAATGATGGTGCAGCTTGTTCATGTGAGCTTGGCACGCTTGGTGTTGCGCGCTTGAAGTCAAAGCTTGCGGCTGAGGTATAGAGACACCCTGTGGCTTGAACTGGAAACCCTGGTCAGTAGTCATGTCTCAGCACACTGCAGTATACTGACCTTATGGGGACCTCCATCGTGAGTGTTGCAAAGCAGGCGGGTTGTCTGTTCTTCAATGGCTGACAACCCAAGAGTTAGCTCACTCAGCCGCTTCTTGCTAGCTGCCAGTACCCTTTCCTTTCCTGCCAGCTGTGTCTCGAGCTTGACAGCCCTGGCCTGTGCCTGCAAAAGCATGGCCTGTATCTTGTTGCAATCATCTTGTGCTTGATCTCGTGCGATCTTCATGGCCTCGTATTTGGCGGTAGGTTGGCTGGCCACGTAGAAAGGGCAATGAAACTTGACCGCATCATCAAGTGCACAACCTGGTCGGCCACAGATGGAATACAGGGAGCTGGTGTACGGCGAAGGGCTCAAGACCAGAGAAGGAGGGTTCTCGTAGTTGTACCGTGGTACTTCGGTGCGGTTCAAGAACGAGTACTTTAAGCTTATACCTGCAATAAAGGTCAGTCAACAAACAGTCAAAAAGAGATGAATTTCACTTACCGTTGTTCTCCATAGCTTGTTCCCAACGCTCAATCGATGGCAATGCAATGGACTCAACAAAGGTCTGGGTGAGTTGCGCAACAATGATATCACCGTTGGGTATCTCTTGCATGATGTGTGGCGTAATGTACATGTTCACCTTGACAGCTTCTGGGACACAATTATGGCCAGGTGGAATATTTCTGTTGATGTGCATGAGCAATGTTGCTCCCCTAGACACCCGATCTAGCACAATTATCTGGCAGGTCAGTTGTCAGTTCTGTTCAAAATCACGGATTTCAGTACTCTGACCAAGTCCAGTGCTGTCTGTAGCAGTTGGAGGCAAATTCCACTACGAGTGGCCGATGACTCAGCACTATTCCTGGTGTCAAAGAACAGGTGATGGAATGAGCCAGTTGGCCAATTATGCCTTCCATCATTTCACATCCCACCTGCCATGAATGCAAAGGTAGCCGCAGTCCAGCGCTGTCCAAGTCTGCGCAGAAGCTCTTGGTCCACAGGATGCGCAAGAAAGAACTTCAACACCTTTGTGATGGAGGCGGGGCTGAAGTTGCGCATCTGCAAAAGCTGAGTTTCATCCACCATTGCTCGGTGTTGGGATTAGGGATGTTGGGCGTTGTGGATAGGGATGAGAGGTGTACAGTGAGAGGTAGTGGGGGTAAGGAAAGGGGAAATCATATTACAAAGGTATGAGCAGTGGTGCACAACAATGAGACTTAGGTGAAGGTGGTGGTCAGACAAAGAGATGGGGATCAAAAGTGGTAGTGTTGCATTGATCAGAGTAAGTCTTATATACGGTAACTACTGGCGCTAAGTGTCAAGAACACAACCAAACTCTATGAAGAGCAAGGAAGTGACGATAGGGGGGGAGGAACGACGAGCAAACTCGCGTGGACAATGACGACAGGGGTAATGATGATGAGGAAAGGGGTAGAGACGACGACGAGGGAACAGCTGACAATGAGCTAAAGACCAGGTTTATATTAGTACAGTGAGGGACTAGGTACAAGGTGGACGTTAAGACACTGAGTCACGCTTCAAACTAAGTACAACCTTAAAGACAACACAACCAACCACGAAGTGGCAATAGAAGTGTAAAGGTGTGGAAGCGCGAAGGTGTTATAGTGTGCGAGGTGGTCTTAGAGTCCCAGTTTTACCTGTGCTGTAAAGAGCGACAAGGTTTGTGATATATGTTTATGTGAAAGGAGCTAGACGGGCAAACAACCACGCATATCGCGGGTAAAAGGGCAAGTCGGCGCGGTGAAAGCGAAAGAGTTTAGTGCGGTTCAAAGAGAATGCGCGGGAGACATTGCGACTTGTAGTAAAACGGCGTGTGGGGAGACGCAGATGGTAAACACAGGCGCAGTATGAATCTCAAACACAAAACGCGGTTGCTGGTGAAGATGAAAGTAGTCGCTGTAAAACGCGGGCGCAGTGAAAGTGAACGCAGTAAACTCGACACAGTGAAGGTGAAACGCAGACGCAGTAACACAGTAAAATAATGCAGTTAAGAAGCAAACGCAGTATAATAAAACTGAAAGGAACCGTAAGAGAAAGACAAGCTAATGGAGCGCGAGTCGCAGCGTAAGGCTATGTGAGACCGCAGTCAATTTGACTCGACAGACTGCGCGCGGGGGCGGTAGTGTAGAACAACACTCCCCAAGCGGTGATGCGTATTGCAGGTGAATGCGTGGCCAACGACGACGTTGGTGGAGCTGGTAAGATTGAACTGCTCTAGTTCGCACTCGTGGTCCTCGCCCTCAAAGTCTGGAGACAGCCAACAATCTGGGTGCGGCGCGCGCGGGCGATTGCAGTCGAGCGGGACGAAAGGTCTTGAACGTAGGGGAATTGGGTGGTTGCTCTGGGTGTTGCAATAGGAGCAGTTATCAAGCAAGTCCGCGACGGAGGCGACGGACGACGCTGGCAAGGGTGATTTAGGAGTAGATCTCTCAGGGGAGACCGTTGGCGCTGCTGAGGGTTCTGGCGGCGGCGTGGGCGCAGGGATGATGGGGTAACGGCGTAGAACCTTGTGCGGGCGCGGGCGGTAAGGGCAGCGACCGTCTGGTAAGTGGGGAACGGTGGGACAGTAACGGCAAACACGAGGCGGGTTGTCATTGGTAGGCACAGCGGACATAAACGTGGAAGAAGTCGCAGTGAGGCAATGCAGAAGAAGCTACAGCTATTGGCGCGAAGAGACTCCCTTGACGCGAGCGCAAAGCGTAAAGTGAACTCTGGAAACTGGGGTGGGGATTGACTGATTTCTACGCAGTACAGGCAACACCTTTTTATATACCCTAAGGACCCTCTCCTAAACATTTCCTTCTATGTCCTAAACCCAAACGCGAGAGTGAGGAAACATGGTGGCAGAATACTTCCGTCTGCGGAGGCAAAATGTCCAGCAAGTTGACGCCCGGCAGGACACAGCGTTGGTCGACGTGGAGTAGCGGCACGGGCCCTTGCGCTGAAGAGGCGCCAACCGTCGCGAGCAGGTGATGAGGCGCCGTCCAGGAGTTGCACAGCGTGGCATGATAGGAGTCTTCCTGAAACGGGGTTCGCGAGTCAAGTTTCTTCTACCGTTGGTCCGACCCACGTCTGAAACACTTGGCGGCTGGCCGGCCCATGCTCCGATGCAAAAGGGGCGTGTCTGTGAGTCAGAGTTTGGTGCGATTCCTCGGCCTCGGATGTTTCCGGCGCGTTGCTGCTCCTTGTCAAGTCCTCGGATCCTCGGTGAACTCCTCATGACCTCGGTGAACTCCTCGTGCCCGTAACGCTGGGAAAGTGGAGGGACTTGCCGCTCAGGATGACGCGGGCCGCGCAAATGGCGGGCGGCTGCCGGGTCTCCGCGCCTAGCCGATTTCCAGGCATATCAACAAGCATGTGTTGTCTTGCTCTGTGCAAACCTATTTCTAGGTATGCACGTACTGAGTGAGTGATTTGACCATCTTTATTGGGAGTACCGTCGACGTTGATGATGTTAAACGGTGATGCCAGTTGATTTGTTACCAGATTGTGACTTTCAACCACTGACTTACTGATGAACGTGGTTGTGGCTCCTGAATCTACCAGAGCTTTGACCTGCACTTTCTTTCCATATACCCAAATTGTAACTGGTAGAAAAAATGAATTCTTAGAACGCGCTACATTTTTGACAGTATCTACGTTACAAAGATCAAGGGTATCTGGGCCTAAGCAATCATGTTTGCAGGGAGTCACATGACACTTCGGAAAAAATCCTTGCCCTTGGTCGGCTTTTTCCCTTTACCCTTGTCAGGGGACGGGTGAAAAGTTGAAGGTTCATCATCTTCCGTTGGAACCTTCTCAATATGAGCCGCCAACTCTAGGCGCGCGGTATTGACATTTTTTGTTTTTGACGACAAAGCCTTAGGGGCTTCGGCTTTGCTGTCCGATTCAGAGTCCTCGGCATCTGCTGCCCGAATCTTCTTCGGCGCCGGAGACTTGCCATCCTTCTTCACTTCCTTCTTCTTGTCATTGGGCTTCTTCTTGAGCCTGTTGAGGTTGCACTCATCTGTGTTATGTTCTTTCGACTTATAGATGTGGCAGAACTTTTCCAACTTTTCAGTCGAGTTCACCTCCTTGCCCTTGCCCTTGTTCCGCTTCTTGTTCTTGTTCTCCTTTTTATCCGCAGCGTCCACTTCCATAGGAGTGGATGTATCCTTTTCCTTCGCAAAGATCTCGCCCTGCGCTTTCTCCCGATAGACCTTCTTGTGGATGTCCAACAAGAGATCGAGGAACTGGGGCCAAGTAGTCGGAATTTGATTTTCATCTTTTCCGATCATGACCAGCCGCATGTCCTTCTCGATGACGTTCTTGAGCTTATGAATAAGCAAGTCGTCTTCATATCCTGAGAGTCTGCCAAGCGTACGGAAGTGTTCCGCGTACTTGACAAAGTTCTTGTGTGCCAGATACGTATTGTTGAACAAGGCATTGAGCTCCTTTCGAGCACCTTCCTTGTTGTCCCATTGCCCGTATTGTACCTTGAGCTTGTTTTCGAACTCTTCCCACGTTCCAATCGTCTGACCCTTCGTGAGCTTCTTGATCCACGGCTCCATGTATTGAGCCGCCGCGCCTGAGAGCCGGTTCATCGCGACGGCAATACGTTGCCTGTCAGTAGCAACGTTCTCGTGGACAAGCCACAGAGAGATCTTGTTCAACCACTCGTTGAACTTGACCTTGCCGTCAGTGCCATTGAACTCCGGGGGTTCGCCAATCTTGGGCTGGCGCGAAGATCCTCCTTGTCCTTGAGACAAGGGAATCTGATTAATCTGGTTGACCACATTTGTGATCGTCGTTTTGACCATATCCAGGTCAGTGTCCATGCGCTGGACTTGGGTGTCAGCAGCGCACTGCGAATATAGGTCTTGAGCGACCTTATCCACATATTCCTGGAGGTTATCCTCCAGAAGCAACAGCTGGTTGTTCCAGATAAGAACCATCTGATTCATCATGTTGTGGACCATGGCAGCAGTTGCTCCACCTTCAACCGTACGAGTAAAAGCCCTTTGGGCCGTGTTCAGGTTGTGGAAAATGTGCTGCTCAAAGTTTTCCACCAAAGGGTTGTAAACAATTGGCGTGATCTTGCCAAAAGTCACGGAGTGGGTGAGGTTAGAGGCAGCGGGAGCAGCGTTGGATCCGGCGTTAGATTGAGAGGCCATTGCTTCAGATTTCTTAGTTAGCAAAGGATAAGCGAAATACTATTTCTAGTATAAGAAGAAGAGAAACACCACTTTTCACACATTGAACTCTTGTCAGAGTTGTTTTCACACATTAAATCCTTTTCAGGAAGTTGTCACCAAGTAAAATGAGGCTTGTCAGCCCATACATTTTATTCCATTTCCGCATATACAAAGGCATTCATTTCAAACAGCCCTTCTAGTAACTCTAAGATGTAACCCCATCTCCGGTGTATGTCCACAAAACTAATTCTACCCAAACTTTTCAAGTCCTTTTTCAACATTCTCCATTCCCTATTCGACATCTTGTCCGTATGGTTCTCCTTGAACCACTGTTCTATCATGTAGACCCGACCAATCAGCAGCTGAACATTTTCGCGACGAGTGTTGAGCCGTGCATCCGAAGATTGGCCATCACTTGCAAAAGAGGCGTTCAGCTTGTTGAGCACAGGCTCAAGCCTTTGACAGGCTGCTGTGATCATGGGTTCAAACTCCTGTTGACGAAGCATAAGCTTCATCTTACGGAAGTGGAGATTGGAGGGAAGAGGAGTGGGAGTGGGAACATGAGTGCGACTGTTTCGATCTTCGATTTGCTGAAGAAGAGTGAGCTTTTCAGCTTTCTCCTTCTCCTGCTTCTCAATTCTATCGAGAAGGCTTCGCTGAGACATGAGGCTAGAGAGCTGTCTCATACGAGCTTGATTCTCCTCATGCTCAATGGTGGTGCGAGCTTGCTCTTCGAGATCGATCCTCTTGATGAGAGGTTTGTTGTCTGGGTACTTGACACGATGGGGCTTGCCGGTGTCTTTGAACTTGTTGAGAGTCTCCTTGGAGACTGCGAAGCGTTCTTGAAGTCCAGTGACTTCATTGCGGATGGGGATAGAGTAAGGGGCCTTGCGGCCAGTCTTAGCAGCGACGTAGCGGGAAAGTGGCATGGTGACTGTGTGACAAAGTGTGATGAGCTTGTCAGCTCAGTGGTGTGCAAACAAATCTCCATAAAGGAGAGGTCCTGTGTGTGCGTGGGGTAGTGCCGGCGTCGGCCTGGACTCTCTCTCCAGGTCCGGTGGTGTAAGGATCTCCGTCATGGTTCCACCCATGCGGCAAATGGTTGGCGGATCAGTATTACACTGACCCTAAGTCCGGCCAGAACCAGTTACCCGTCTTCGTGCCTAGGCACTCATGGGCTTCTAGTCCTGTTGTCTAGCTCTTATAACGAGCATCTGACACCAGACTCCACTATCGCCTGTGGGGAGGCACACTTTCATCATGTTGACATAATGCCAACCCCTGCTCTGATCAGCTCTAGGAGCGTCAGGCGAGAGGGTGATTCAAGTTGTGCACATCAAGGCAAAGCCTAGACATGACTACCACTTAAAGCCTATGGTCCGGCTACCTCTATTTCTAGAGGATTTGTAGAGGGGCCCACGCACAGGCACAAGACCTAGAAGAAAGGGAAAGAAACCTCCAGCACGTCCAGAGACGTGAGGGAGTAGGGGCAGTCTTATCCAAATGTAACAGTTAAGGTTACACTCACCAGATAAGTTGTTAACTTGAGGGGATAGAGTGAGATAGAGTGTGAGAGTAGTGGTGAGCGAAGTACTGGGGAGTACTGAGTAGTCCTTTATCAACAGAGTGGATAAGACTGAGGGGATATGCCCTCAGGAGTGCCTCTATATATACATGAAGGGGAGGACCCCAGGTACTACCCTTAGACCCCTAATACCTACATGAGTAAGCGAAGTAATCTACCTTACTAAGCATGCCCTATGCCCTAGTGGTGCCACTTCAATAATCAACCAATAGCAATTGTCCCCATGACCTGACCCCATGACCCAGCTCCAAGGCTAGACTTGTTCTAGCTTGTTCTAAGACAAGGCTAGACTTTTCCAGAAGGTTCTATGAACTATGACATCATCTAATGGAATGTTCTATACTATGACATCATAGTTCCAGCAAGTTCTACAAGGTTCCAGAGAGTTCTATCATGTGATACACAGATAAGAAAGGAGCGCATCAGCGCATCAGAGACAGGAGGCGCATCAGCGCATCAATTGATAGGCACTGAGAATAAGCGCCGGAATAGGCGCCTGATAAGCGCCAGATAAGCGCTGGATAAGCGCCTAAATAGACGCCGGATAAGCGCTGGATAAGCACTTAAATATTCCCAATAATACCGTTGCCTGGTAAGGCAAGTCTTGTAGAAACATTGAAAATCTGTGACAGGAAGTACTTGTTAAGGAACTCGAGGCCTGTACATCACCCTTCAAGGAGCTGTCTCATGCCAGGTACGTGAGGTTCTTCCTTAAACGGTCCAATGCCTGACATCCACAACCAGAACTGCAGTCCTCTTGTGCGCCCACTCTAATCTGTCCTCCACACCTGCCGGACTCTCCAAGCTTGAGTGCAGCTTTCCAATACGTGACTGTCACGGAGACTGAGCTCGACGCAGCAACTAGGGACACGGAGTGGAAGACGACGACGAGGTGGTGGCAGGCGTATAGCACAATGCTCTCACCAGCTATAAACCTTATACAGATATCTAGCCCAGTAAAGACCAAGTTAGAATTGATACTACCCGCTATGTAGTACAAGAGGGGGTTTGCTTACCTAGCCCAGTAAAGACCAAGAGGTCGAGATGGGGGGCTAGGAGCGTACATGCAGCAGTATATATAGACTTCAGGGACCTGCGCACAGACCATGTTGAGGGCAGGCTTTGCAAGAAGCCGTGTGAACGAAGAACAAAAGAACTACCTAAAGGAGAACAATAGCTATTGTCTAGACCTTGCCAAGAACTCTACCCGTGAGAGAATCTATCTAAAAGGGACCAACTATTGTATTCCATTCCCACACCTGTGAGAACATCCTTCCATAAAGAGAACAATAGGGAAAGAACAATAAGGAGCCCATGTGGACGTCATTTATGACATCAAACCCTAGCTATGGGCTGAGCCATGTGTCTGAGCCATGTGGCTTACTTAAGCTAAGTCACATGCCAGTGTGACGTAGTAGCAAGTAATGTGACCGTGTGGAGCGTCTAAGCCACGTGATACGGGCGCTTAATAGACGTGCAAAGGAGTTTATGCAGAGAGAATTGAAACTAGGTTGTAGCCCGGAGTTTTACAGATAAAAACAAGAGGTAAATTGCGAAAATTAAGGGCTAGTCAGGCCATCCATGACATTACCCCCCTCCTAAAATCGAGCGTCCTCGCGAAGCATCACTGTGCTGTGGTGATAGAGGTCTTCTACCCGTCTACAGGGATTCAGCAGAATTGCCCCGATTGTCTAGTCAGAAGGATGCTAGGAAGTTTCTCCCCTTCTGGTGTCGTTGACTCGACGTTACCCGTCAGTGTGATGTTCTTGAGATATCCAGACCGATGTGTTTGCCTTCATCCCAGCTAAGATCGTATGTAGATGGATAGATCGTGCGAAGGAAAGCGGGTCGGTCTGGGTATTGAATTCCCGAAAGTGCGAGCGGAGATCCGCGAAGAGTGAAGCTTTGATGACCCGGGGCGCTCCGGGGTTTGCTTTGTAGAAGTCGTCAATCGCTTCTTGACTATTCTCGAGGTTTTCGACTGGTTCCCAGCTATTGTGTCCGTCTGAATACCCTTCCCATTTGACTAGGAATTGCAGTTTCTTCCAACGTCCGTGTAGCCTGCTGTCTAGCACCTTTTCGACGACGTACTGTTCTTCTCCTTCTATGACGATAGGATCAGGAGGTGGAGGTACGTCTTTGCCGTTGTCGTGCCAGGGACTTAGACGGTTGATGTGGAAGACGGGGTGGATTCGGAGATAGCTGGGTAGATCGAGTTTGTAATCGAGATCGCCAATGTGTTCGATGACTTTGTACGGACCGAGTTGTCGAGGACCGAGTTTAGGGGTAGCCTGGTGGATCTGGACATTCTTAGCGTTCAGCCAGACCATGTCCCCTACTTGGAAAACGCGTGGAGAGCGCTTCTCAGACTCATAGAGTTGCTTCATCTTTTCTTTGCTTAGACGAAGAGCTGCTTCGGTCTCTTTGCGTACTCGAGCCATATTGTCAAGGCGCTCATCGAGTGATGGGATATTGCTTCGCTTGCCGATTGGTATGGTGAAGTCGGGGCGATATCCATAGATGACTTCAAACGGTGTTTGGGAGTTACCCGCATGTACTCGCGAGTTGAGTGCAACTCAGCCGCTGGCAGATGATCGACCCAGTCGTCTTGTCGTTGCTGACAGAATAGACGTAGGTACTGTTCGATATCCTGGTTTTTGCGTTCGACCTTGCCATTTCCTTGCGGATGATAGGCGGTCGTAAAACCAGTCTCTATGCCTAGGCGGTGATAGAGCGCACGCATGAAGCGTGCTGCAAACTGGGGTCCTCGGTCAGAGAACACCTTCTTGGGAATGCCGTGAAGTCGGAATACTTCTTGTATGTAGATCGGCAATCCCCTCAGCGTTAACCTTAGTGGTAGTAGGGATGATGTGCGTTTGATCGGAGTAATGGTCGACGTAGACCGCGATCGAATCAAATCCCTTAGAGGGTGGCAGCTGAGTGATGAGATCTACTCCGACGTGTTCCCAAGGTCCGGCCGGAGTTTCCTGAGGCTGTAGTACTGCTTTAGGGTGTGGAGCTGACTTGTAGCGTTGGCAGCGATCACAACCTAGTACGTAAGTCTCGATGAAGGCATTCATCTTCGGCCACCAATAGTGTCGTGAGACTAGCTCTATGGTGCCGTGTTTGCCGGATGACCAGCCGCGGGTGTGTCATGGCAAGATTTGACGATTTTGTGACGGAGCTCTTTGTTGTTAGGGATGTAGAGTTTTCCCTTGTAATAGATGAGCCCGTCACTCTCTTCCCATTCGAGTAAACCGCTGACAAGTTTGCGAGGACCCTTCTTGCGAAGGGTAGCGAGAGCTTGTGCGACTTCTGCTTCTTGCTCCGTGCATTCTCGGATCTTTGATTCGAGTGGAGAAGCAGTGGCAAGCGCACTGGTGGCGAGGATGCGGAAGTGTTCCGGTTTCAGTACCACCTGATCCTTGTTGTCTTCTTCGTCCGTGACAGCGTGAGAGTGAAGACGAGAGAGAGGATCAGCGTGTATCATGGTACTACCGGGCTTGTGTACCAACACGAAGTCGAAGTCAGCCAAAAGTAATGACCAACGTGCTTGACGTCGAGTGAGGTGTTGCGCAGTCTTCCAGTACTGCAGGTTTGCGTGATCTGTCCAGATCTCAAACGGTTCCTTGAGCCCCTCAAGGTAGTGGCGCCAATCTTTGAGAGCTTCGGTGATGGCTAACATCTCCGATCAAAGATTTCGTAGTTACGTTCTGCTTCAGTCATAGATGCGGACCGGTAGGCGATAGGGTGGTAGAATCCATCTTCCTTCGATTTCTGGGAGATGATTCCACCGGTCGCATAGCCCGAGGCATCGACTTCTAGACGTGTAGGGAGTTCAGGGTCCCAGACTGCCAAGATAGGCTTAGTGGTAAAGGCCTTCTTTAGCAGCGTGAAGGCAGTCTCTTGTGCTGGACCCCAGACAAACGGTACGTCCTTCTTAGTAAGGTCGTGTAGAGGCCGCGCGTGCTTTGAGAAGTCTTGGATGAAGCGTCGGTAGAAGTTAGCGAACCCGATGAATCCTCTGACTTCTTTGAGGTTCTTGGGTGTGGGCCACGTAGAAACTGCTTGGACTTTGACAGGGTCCATAGCTACTTCGCCGGCGCGAATGATCAATCCAAGGTACTCGATCTCAGATTTCTCAAACTCGCACTTTTCCGGACGAAGATACAGATCGTGCTGCTGAAGTCGCTCGAGGACTTCATGAACAACCTTGCGGTGCTCTGTCAGGTTGTTACTCCAGATCAAGATGTCATCTAGATAGACAGCCACCTTGCCCTCGGCCACGAGGTCAGCGAAGATGTTGTCCATCAGAGCTTGGAAGGTAGCGGGTGAGTTCGTGAGACCGAAGAACATGACTTTAGGTTCGAAGAGTCCTCGGTTGGTAACGAAAGCCGCTTTGTACTCGTCTCCTTCTTTGATGCGGACATTGTGATATCCCCAACGAACATCGAATTTGGTGAAGATCTTTGCACCCTTGAGCTTGTTGATAATGTCGGTGGCAAGCGGTAGAGGGTAGCGGTTCTTCACGGTGATGTCGTTGAGTTTACGATAGTCCTGAATAAGTCGGAGTTTGTTGTCCTTCTTTTTGATGAAAAAGACTGGAGAAGCCATCGGAGACTTAGAAGGCGTGATGTAACCTTTTGCTAGGTTCTCCTGAATGAACTTGTCAAGTTCGGCTTGTTCGTTCAGGGGCATAGGGTAAACTTTCGATTTGATGGTCTCAGGAGCGTCTGGTTTGAGATCAATCGAATGGTCCCAGGGCTGATGCTGGGGTAGCCGATTAGACTCTTCCTCAGAGAAGACTTTAGCATGTCGGTGATACTCTGATGGAACAATGTCTTCGAAGGAGCGCTGAGCTTTAGCTTCGTTTGCTTCAGCAGCAAGCTTGGTAGAATAGGTGAAGCCGGCCATACACCAGACTTCGTCAGTGGTGTCTTGGATAATACCGGCTTTGACCCACTGCCTACGTTCTTTGCGATTACCGTCAACCTTCTGGAAAGGTTCATCAGGAGATTCTTCCGAGCCGCTGGAATTGTCATTTCTCCTTTTTCCCAGTTAACG